>BHFV01000008.1:0-50241 GCA_003568905.1 Trebouxiophyceae sp. KSI-1 | reverse complement strand
GGGGGGGGGGCCTGGGGAGGGGGAGGGCGCTCGCGGCATGCAGCCGCCGGGCCCTGCTTGCAGAGTCCCAAAAGCAAAGGAGGGACGCAATTTCCCCCGCCGAAACTCGAGCCTACATCTCCAAAACCACGCGGAGGGGGTCTTTGCTGTCACAGACGCCGGCACGGCGCCGGTTTTTGGAGCCCAGTGCAGTGCAGTGCATTGCAGGAGGCGGCGCACCCTCCGCGGTCAGCTGCCACTGCGGCCCCACCGTCACGAAGAACTTGGTGTCCGGCACCACCCGGCCGGCGGCATCGATCAGGCCGCTGTCGCGCAGCGCCTCCTCTGCGGATGAGGGTTCAGGGTATGTTTAGGGCTTCCGGCTCGGGAACGTCCAGCCCTGAGCCTCGCCCCAGCCGAGCCCGCCTCGGCGGTCCCTCGCCGTGGCCGCAAGGGGGAACCCCCTCCCTCCCCAAAAGCCAGCCAAGCATGAGCAGAAAGAACGCAAAGGAGCGGATGGCGGCGCTGGGACGCGTGCAGAGCAGCCCCCTGGACTCTCTCCCAGAGGCCGGGGCGCGCGCAGGCACATCGCCCTCTCAGCCGCAGCGGCAGGCTCTCGCCTGTGTAGGTCCGTTTGATGCCCGCGAGCAGCTGCAGGTGGCGCGGCGCGGGGCTGTCCCGCAGCTCCCACTCCTGCCGCGGCACGCGCCGCAGCACCGCCAGCTGGCGCTCCAGAAAGGCGTTGCGCAGGCGCGAGAGCGGGATGGGGCGCTCGGCCACCAGCATCAGCGTCAGCTGCATCTGCGCGGCGCGACCGCGACAGAACTTAGGGTTTTAGGGTTACATAAGTAGGGTTTTCTTGAATCTGCGTTCAGAGAGCCGGCCTCCGCTGGCGGCTGGCAAGTGCCGGCGCTCCCTGGCCTCGAAACCCTCGCCCGGACGCGAGTCGCCCTAAACCCTAGGTAAACCCTAACGCATCGCACCTGCGCGGCGTGGTCCAGGATGTCGTCGTAAAACTCCTGGCTGCTGAGCACGGTCCGGGGGTTGCGGCCTGCGCGGCCGGGGCCGAGGGTTGTCAGTGCCCCACTTGTAACTCACCTCGTAACTGTTGCCTCATGCAGCTGGGCAGGCAATCAGGCCCGCACTGTGTCGGTTCCCTCAGGTGAAAGGCTGCGCCCCACCCCAAGCACCAGCAGAGCAGGGCAGCCGCGCCCGCAACCGTCAGCACGCCCGAGCAGCCTTGCAGGCTCAAAAAGACCATGACTAATCAGACAGTGGTGTAGGGTTTTGAGAAGCAGAAAGGGGTGCGGTGCCTGCCCAGCGGCCCTGCAGCGCGGCGCGCGTCTCGGGGATCTTGCCGAAGATGCCCCAGGACCAGTCGTGCAGCACGCCCCACGGCATGCCCAGCAGCCGCTTGGGGCTGCACAGGTGGCCGACGCCGAACCGGTCCTGCGGGAGTTACGAACAGGGTCAGGGAAGTGGCGTTAGGGATTGCTCAGGGTCTCAAAATCAGGGTATGCGCTCCGGGCCGGCCGAGTCGCGGCCAGTGACTGCAGCCGAGGCGCCGAGCGAGGCAGAGGCAACCCTCGGGGAGCAGTAGGAAAAGTTACGGATGTGATGAGGGCGGTGGCGTTAGGGTGGATTAGGGTTTGAAAATCAAGGCTGGCCTGGCCGCGGTCGGTGGAAGCAGCCAGGGATCCGTGCGAGGCTCAGGCCCTGGCAGCCCAGCCAAGCCCCCGCAAGGCAGCTGCAAGGCAGGGGCGGCCTGGAGCTCCCCAGCCGGCGAGGGTGAGCCCGCCCACCAGGCCGAGCGCCTCGTGCTCCTCCGGTCGCAGCTGCATCTTGGGCGCGTCCGGCCGCAGCTCCCTCGCGGGCGTCGCGTCCAGCGCGGCCTGCCGGGGCAGCTTGCGCAGCGTCGGCTCGTGCGCCCCCATGGCTGCGGCCTCCGCCTCGGCGCGCGCCCGCTCTGCCAGCTTGGCCAGGCTCATCTGCCAGCAGTCACACAGGGGGGTCAGTCACAGCAGCAGGCGCGCACTCGCGGGCGTGAAAGGTGAACGTTCTCTTCCCGGGGAACCGGAAAACCCAGGTGCAGAACGTTTGCTCCTGGCTCAGGCAGCCTGTTTTGTGCGGGGGAGAGACGTGCGCATTTCTCCCTGAAAGGGGGGGAAGGAATGGGGAAAAAGGGTTCTTTCCACAGAGGCCCTGCATTATTTTACCCCCGCCAGTGCGTGCGCGGCAGGCGCTGCCTCGCAGGGAGGTGGTGTGTGCGTCAGTCGCACGGAGGGGCGGGGGTCCGGTCGTGGCGGGGCTTCCCTCCCGGGATGCGCGTGCGCGAGTCGCGCTCGGGCGAGATCAGTCACGACACCGGGCCTGCCTCGCCCCCTGCAGGGAGGCCTCCCGTTCCCAGCGAGGCCAGCGCCCTGTACAAGCCTGCCTGAATGCCAAGCCCGCTGCCGCCTTGCTGTGCGGCTGTCCTAGCCCGGGCGGAGCCCCAGCTTTCGCCCTGAACACACACACAGCCACATGCATTGGTGGACTCCGAGGTTGGGACATCCACGACAGCCTCAGCTCCCGGCAGCCCACACCCGACTCTCACAGACTCGAGATTCTGGAAAAGACGGGCTGCCGGGGGGCGGCGCGCGCCTTGGTCCCGTCCACCTCCACCTCCACCCGCTTGGCGACCCGCTTCCACAGCTCGGCGTCGAACGCCTCGCGCTCGGCCGGCCCGAGCTCCGAGCGCAGCACCGCGAGGTCCGCGGCGCGCGCGTCCGCCTCGCTGAGGGGCACGTCGTCCAGCTCCCTGCCGGCCGGCGTTAGGGTTTCGATGCCAGAGTTACGGGTGAAGAGGATACCCTAACTCCCCCCCACTGGACATCGCCGTGCTGGCCCACGGCTGGGAGGTCCAAGCGCTGCCCTGCTGGGCGGGGAGCGAGCTCTGGGAGCGACAGAGGGGTACCTGACAGAGGCGGGCTCCTCCTCCTCGCGCGGCCTGCGCGGGCCGCCGCCAAAGCCGGGCAGCCGGAGGCCGCCGGCCGGCAGGCGGGGCAGCGGCAGCCTGAAGCCGGGCCCCTTGGGCTTGGCGTCGGCGGAGGCCGCCTCGCCGGCGGGCTCCTGACGGGAGGGCGCCGGCTCCGCCGCCTGCGGCGCGGCCGGCTGCTCCGCCGCAAAGCTCTCGGCCGCGCCTGCGAGGCGAGCCGTGGTGGTGTCGATGCAGTGGTTGCAGCTTCACGGGGGTTGGGCGTGCGATGGCCAGGCAGGCACCTGAGAAGGTGGGGGAGCCGCCGGCGGCCGGACGCTTCTTCTTCTTGCGCTTCTTGGGCGCGCCGTCGGCTGCTGCCTGGGAGGCGCTGGCCAGCGGCGCGTTCACCGAGGCAAAGGAGGCGCTCCTGCATCGGTCCAGGCGGCGGTGGTGAGCCTCTGTATCGTCTGGAAGTTGTTGTTGTTGAAGCCAAGCGCCAGTGCAGAGGGGGCAGCGCTGGAACGACAGCTCGTTCCGGAGGTGCGGCCGACAGGCGGTGCAGAGAGGTCGCACCGCGGCGGCACGGCGGTCCGCTCCTGTAGCTGCCGCACGAGGCCACCAGCACCGTGCAGTGCAGAGGAGCACGCCTCCCGCAGTGTCGCCACCAGCTCATGCGCCGGGTGACGCGCATTCTGCGGCGCGCCGCCGGGGCCCGGGTCGGCTGCGTGGGCCATGATGATTCGATGGCCGGAATCAATTGGGTCGCTGTTGCATGCGAGTACCGATGGCGGGGTCGACAATGTCTTTTCACTCGCTGTTCGCTGGCAATGCTGCACTGACCTGGTCGACAGCCGGTCGAACGTGCAATCGCTATTCTGGGTCGCGGGACGCGGCTGCTCGCACACATGCTCGCATTCATTGCCAGGCTGATGACCCTGCGAAGGCGGCGCTCCGCCTCCAGCGCAGAGGCCAGAACGCGTGAGGACGGACAGCAGCCATGCGCGCCAAGGTGCGTGATCCCAGACCCTTGGGCCGCGGGTGGGAAGGCGATCGGGCGATACAAGCCGCCCGGGGGAGTCTGCCCGAGTCGGACCGGCGCTGCAAGGGCTCTGCCGATGCCGCAGCCGCCGGGGATGTGTTGATGCGGCCCCAATCTGCCTGGCTTGAGCGGCGCTGCCGACGCTTTGAGCCTTATTGCCTCGTTCTGACTCTTGCTGGCGGCGATCTCACCTCTGCTCGCTTCTGGGCGCCTCCGGCCAATAGTCGTGCCAATAGCAGGCTGACGGGCAAGTTGACTTCCGCGTGCTAGCTTGCGCCCGACCGCCGCGGCTGGGTGCCCGTGAGGAAGCGGGGATCAGAACGCCCTTGCCCTCAGCTGATGATCCGGTGCTGACACTGCTCCGGCGCCCTGGCTTGCAGTGGAAGAAGAAGAGGATGCGGCGGTTGAAGCGCAAGCGCCGGAGGCAGCGATCCAAGTAGATTGCCGACGCCCCGGCCAGCCGGCTGACGGGCACGCAAGGGCCTGTGCGGCTGAGGGAGGCAGGCGGGCGCACGCGTGCCGGTGATGGCACAGCGTGTGGTTGCTCCTGGCTGCGGACAGCTCCTTGTGTTGCCTAGCTGCCGGCGGTGCTGCTGTAACAGTAAGAGCTCTCGAGCAATCAGGATATCAGAAGAGGCCTGCACCCGAGCATGGGTTGGCCCTGGACACAAGCCTCATGCACATGCAACTGCCCTTGGTCCAAGCTCTTCCGCTCCTTGTCACCTACGGCGGGCGGCAGCGGCAAAGACGGCTCGGCGCTTCCGACCTTACTCAAGGAAGAACAGCTGCAAGGTCGAGGAATGCCCACCAGGCAGCGAGTGATGCAGAGCTGGGCATTGATGCTTTGTGCAAGTGGTCGGTCCCTGAAGCTGAGTCCCCCCGCCCCCCCAAAAACTTCACGCTGAGGGATGGATCAAACCAAACGAAAATCGAAAGAAAACTCGACCCACACAAGATAATCACACATCGAGTCTGGCGTGCCAACTCAAGACACTCGGGAACCCCAAGCCCGCGCGCCCGCGCTCCCGCCTGCTCCGCCGGTGAGCTCCCCAGGCGCTTCCTGTGAAAATCCCGCGCCTCGAGGCGTTTCCGCTCCAGCGCCTGCCTCCCGCGTCCTCCTGCCTCTGGCCCCTCCCGGCGTCGCTCGTTCCCGGGGAGCGGCCGCGGCGGGGGGGTGCGATCGGCGCGAAGCCTCGGCCTAGGGAATGTCAAACTTCATTGTGCGCGACTACTAAAAAGTTTGACCCCTCTGCCCCCGCGCCCCTACCCCCAGCTCTCGGCTGCTATACTCTCCGCCCGGCTCGGGGGTGGACGCCGCGCAGGCAAGCTGCGCTTTGACCCCCGCCAACTTGGCGCAGGCCGGCCCGCGCAATGGCGGTCACCCGCCCGCCCACAGCCGCGCATTATGCGGAGGAGGAGTCGACGGACGAGCTGCTGACGCGCCTCGCCGGCGGCGTGCACTTCAAGCCTCCCAGCCTTATGCCGCTACCGGGCCTGGATGTGGCGAACGGCAGCCCGCCGGCGCCCGCCAGCCCGCTGCCGGCGTCGCCGCAGCCGCAGCCGGCCCAACCAGCCGAAGCGGCCAAGACCCCGCGGCCGGGGCCCATTTCGCTGTCACGCCGCAGCCAACGCGCCATCGGCGTATCGGTGAATGAGGCCCGGCAAGGCTTAGGTCTGCCGGCGCCGTCACCACCCCCGGCATCCGCCCCCGCCCCAGCGACGCGGCCTTCCCGCGCCTGGTGGCAGAAATGGGATGAAGACCAGCGTTTGCAGCCCCCAGCGCCGCCTAGAGCACACCGAACATCGCCGTGCGGTTGCCGCCCCGCCCTGCCTGGCGCGCATAATTCCCCCCAGCTGCCGCCGGCCCCGTGGCAAGCCGGCGGCTCGCCTGCCGGGCCGCCGCTGCCGCTGCCTTGCATGCCGGAGCTGCCGCTGCCGTCGGAGGGGCCGTCGGCGGCAGCCACCCCCGGTCGCGCCTCCTCGGTCGCCTCGGACGACCGGACCGAAGACAGCGAGCAGTCACAGGTGCTGCCCTGTCCCCCTCTCTTGCAGCTTGCCTCTCTTGCAGCGCGAGCATACGTGGCACCAAGGGCAAGCAGCACAGCGCTGCTGGCCTCCGCGAGCAGCAGCAGCCAGCGACCGGCCCAGCCTCCAGCAGCTCTCTTCCGCCCGCCCGCAGGTGGGTGGCGCCAGGGCGGCGCTGATGGACATGTTCCCCGACCTCGCGCCCGCCATCCCGGACATCCTGGCCGCCTGCAAGACCCCGGCCGCCGCCTTTGACAAGCTGCAGGCGATGCAGGCGCGCCCGCCCTGCCCTGCCCTTCCCGCGCCCCTGGCTTCCTGCCGCCCTCGCCTGCCGGTGGCCGAGCTCGGCGGAGCTCAGCTCGCTCCGGCTGCACGCCCCTGCATGCTGATGCTGACTCGTGCCGGCTCACCGCGGGCGCAGGAGTCCGAGTGGGATGCCGCGCTTGAATGGGCGCACGCGCCGCCCTGCCCGCCGCCGCCGCCAGACAGCGAGGAGGCAGACGTGAGCCGCCGCCCCTTGCCAAACAGCAGCAGCTGCTCGCCGGCCGCCGAGTCACGCTCGAGCCTCTCGCGCGCTGCACCAGCCAGAGCTGCACAGGGTCCTCTCCTGCTTGCCTAGCTCGCGCCCCACTTTGGGCCACACCTGCCCCTCGCACTCCCCCTCAGCTACGCGTGCGCGCAACTTCCTCAGGCAGCAGCCTGCTCTGGCACTTGGGCCGACCTGCTGCCACCTCCCGCTGTGTCTCGAGGATGACCTGGCGGCGTTCACATGGAGAAACACATGCTGATGCTGAGGCAGCTGACAGTGCTGGTCGCTGCCCCTCCGCAGATGGAGCTCTGCGTCGGCATCCTGGCCGAGCGCTTCCCGCTGCCGCACTCGGTGCTGGCCGAGCTGCTGCGCCGCAACGCCTTTGACCTGGAGCTCTGCTCCCGCGAGCTGGCCGCGCAGCAGGAGCTCGAGCGCGACCAGGCAACATAAATCCTCCTGCCCCTCGCCTGGACTGGCGGCTGCATAGTAGTGTGAGGTGGTGGGGTGGGGAGGGCTTTTTGGAGACTCTCTCAAGCTGAGCCTGCATGCTGGTGCGAGCTGGCGGAGAGGCAGTCCCAGAGCCCCTTGCCAGCAAACGTAGCAACTGGCCCCCTGCAACCCCTCCTGCTGGGGCTGCATGCATGTGTGCAGCATGTTGGTGTGAGCTGCTCTCGTTTCCTCGTTGGCGGCCCGCGCGGCTGGCAGGCAGCCTGGGGCCTGAGATTGCTTGCCCGTGTGCCCCCCCTGCAGCAAGTGGCGCAGGACCACGCGTACGCGGAGCAGGTCAGCCACACGCTGGGCGGGTCGCAGCAGGCGCATGAGGTGCGCCTTTTCTCCCCGCTGCCGCTGCACAGCCCGCTGTCCGTTCGGCCGGGCGCAGATGCCGTGTGCACAGAGTGCCCCCGCTTTCCATTTGGGGGCAGCCTGCCGAACGGTGCCCTGCCAGCAGCTCAAACAGGCAGCTGCTGCGTTATGAGGGCACTCAGGTCTGCGGTGCGCTGCCTCCGCCCCTGGTGCAGGCCGACGCGCTCTGGAGCGAGGCCGCGAGCCCCGAGCAGGCGAGCGCGTTTGCCGTGCTGGCCACGCTCTTCCCGCTGGCGCCGCCCGAGGCGCTGCGCTTCAGCCTGGAGGCCAGTCTGAACGACGCGGCCGCCGCTCGCCAGGCAGGGCCCCCTCCGCCAGCCTTCTTGTTCCTTGCCGGGCCGCCGGGATTGGGAAAATTGCGCTGCGGCTGACCCATGGGGCTCGCTCACGGGCTGGTCGATGAGCCGCTGCGCTGCTTCTGGGCAGCTCCCGGGCGGCTCCCGCCCCCAAAGCTGGACTCTGCTGCGCGGCGCTGCCCTTCCTCAGCGCGCCCCACCTCCGACTGCGCCCTGGCACTGACCCCCCATCGACTCCCGCAGATTCTGCGCGAGAACGGGCACATGGAGGTGGAGGCGCCGCGGCCGCCGGCCACTCCCTCGCCCCCCGAGCCGGCCCCCGAGCGCCCCTCCCTGGACCCGGCGGCTCCCAGCTTTGTCCCCGGCGGCCCGGCCCCCCCGCCGCCGCCGCCGCGCCGCCCCCGCGCCGGTAGCAGCCACTCGCCCGTGCGCCCGAGCCAGCCGCCGGCGTACCTGCCGACCGGGGGGCCGCGGCCCTTCCAGCCCAGCCAGTCCCACGACGACATTTACAAGGCGCGGCCCCGCGCGCTGCCTGAGCCCCAGCAGCCCTTGCTGCTGTTGGCACGCGCTCTAGGCGCTGGCCTGCTGCAGCTTGCCTCGCCTCAGCAGCTACGATGCAGCCCAGACAGCATGAGTGCTGAGCGCCTGCTGCTTCCCTCACCGGCGGCTGAGGGATGCCCCATCCATCCGGCCCCCGCCTTGCCACAGGACCTCGCAGAGCCCGGAAGGGGTTGGAGTCCTGGCGGTTGTGTAACTCCCGCACATCGCTGACTCCAACCGTGGCTGCCCTGCAGGAGACGCGCGCGCAGGCGCAGGAGATCAACCGCGAGATCCTGACGCTGACTCAGCAGTTTGACGAGCTCAAGGAGGCCGGCCGGCACACGGAGGCGGCCCTCGTCGAGGCTTCGGTATGCCTCCAAACAAGCGAGAGGGGGGCTTGACTGGGAGATTGCAAGGGGCGACTGCGCCGGCTGTGCATGCTGCGGGCACTCCAGGGAGTGGCAAGCCAGGCAGCCGTGTTGCGGGCTTGCCTGGGTGGTGGCAGCAGGTGCTGCCGCCGCGCTGCTGGTGGGGCCCCCGCCCAATTACGGCTGCTGAGCGGTGCCTGCGCCGGGCCGCCGCGCAGATCCGCAGCCTGCAGAAGAAGCGCACCGCCGCAGACAGGGTTGCGCGGCGCAGGATCTTCGACTCCCTGTGAGCCGCTCTCTCCCCTCCCAACCACAGGGCAGCCGCCTGAGGACGCCGCTCAGCGCCGCAGCAGCAGCAGCAGCTTGCGCGCGCTCAGGCCCCTTGCGAGCGGGCCGCACTGTCGGGAGACCGTCTGCTGCCACAGCAGCCAGGGAGCAGGCTGCCCTGGGTCAGGGATGCGGCGGCTGTGGCGGAGGGGAGCTGACGCGGCTCCCGAGGGGCGCAGCAACAAGGACCGGTGCGCGTTCCGCGAGCTGGACCTGCACGGGCTGCACGTCGGGGAGTCGGTGGAGCTGCTGGACGACCTGGTGGAGACGTGCCTCAAGGACCGCTTCTCAGGCACGCGCCTCCGCTCCCCTCTAATCAGACGGGGGAGGCAAGCGCCGCCCAGGCTGGCTTTCGCAGCGGCTTGCTCGGGAGCGAGCCTCTGTTCACGCGTGTCGTAGGGAACTGCAGGGGGATGCTGAGGTGCCGCCGTGTGCCGGGGGGTGCAGACACGTGGGTCGAGATCATCACCGGCAAGGGCAACCGCTCCCGCGACGGCCTCGCGCGCGTGCGGCGGGTCGTCTTCAACTACTGCCGCCAGCGCGGCATCGTGGCCACGCAGAAGCCGGGCAACGCGGGCGTCATCTGTTTCCGCGTCGAGCGCGGCGCAAAGCTCAAGCCGTACAACAAGTCGACGCTGCTGTGGTGATGCCAGCGAGGCCGGCCTGTGGATAGCAAGTGACATGCACATGCATCGTTGAGGACTGCTGCCGCGGAGGCGCCTCCCCCCTTGTCGATAGTCGCGCCTCCCCGCCCGTGTAAATAGTCGCGCGTTACGTGTCCCGCCGCCCCACGCGGCGCGCGGCGCAAAATGCGTCATCGACCCCGGGTGACGCCAGCCCGCGCTCTAAAAACCACAAAGATTCGGCCACAGCGCGCGTCACGGAGACGCGCTGCGCGACCAAGAGACCTCACCCTACGCAGGCGCTCCGGTGCGCCGGCTTACAGGCACTCCTGGTGACCAGGAATTCCTGGTGACGATGCAAATGTCTGGGTTCGGCGTGCTCCATGCCGGTGATGTGATGCAACTCGCAGAGCAGGGCGACCCATCCATGAGCGGCGTCGCGCGAGTTCATCGCGCATCTTGAAGTCTAGTCTGCCAGGTGGCCGACTAGCTGAGCGGAGCCGGCCGCGCGCAGGCAGCGATGGCGATGCAGAGGGTAGGCCTGCTGCTTCTGGCGACCGCCGCGGTCGGCTTCGCAGGTGCGGTCGCGAAGGCGCCAAAGCATCCCGCCTGCATTGTGTCACTGCATCCAGCTGTCACCGCCTCCCGGCGCAGCGATCTCACTTGCTGAAGGGCTCAGACCATTGAATCATGCTGCTAGTTATTACGGCTTTCGGCTTTGCCCCGTCCAGGCTTCTTTTGCTGACAGTCTTTTCCTCCTGCCGCTGCAGCCATCGAGACACCGCTGTGTGGCTACCAGCAGTCCGTCTACCTCGGTGTCGCGTCCTACGGCAATGGCGGGCCGCAGTCTTTCTGCTTTGTGCAGGGCGTGCCGACCACGACGCAGGGCACCACCAAGCTGGGTGCGCGTCCTGGCCGCTGGCCCTGACAGCTAGTAAACATGCTGCCCATCAGTGACTTGCCTGAGAAGTGCCTTCAACTCGCCTGTAGAGGTCGGCCCGGTGACGCTCGACGTGGCCGCTGGCACCGGCAACCACAGCGTCAACTTTGCCCTCCCTCAGGGCGCATTTTACGTCGCCAGCGCCCTTGTCTCCACGCCCCGCCCCAACGGAGTCGCCAGCATCACCATCGACACCAGCAAGGCCGCCGTCGTCTTCAATGCGAACGCAAGGCCCACCTGCCTGCTGCAGCCCCACCTGCCGTCGTGCGTGTGCCGATTCCGGCCGGAGTCAGTCGCTCAAACCCTGGCTGCCCGTCTGCAGGTCGGGAACGTCGGCGACTCTGGCACTGCCGTCTACGGCAAGCCACCGTCCCTGCTCTGCCTGTTCTGCCTTGCAGTCAAATGGAGATGGGAGGGCCTGACGGATGCTGCCTTCCCTCCTGTGCAGAGCTGTATGCCGGCTCCTCGGTGCTGTGCCAAGTGGCTATCTCCTTCCGCCTGCTGGCCGCCAACCCGCCTGCCTGCACCCAGCCGGCGGCCGCGACCGTCGACACAACCACCGGCACTGTCGCCTTCCCTGCTGGCAACGCCGTAGTGCAGAACAATACGGCCATCGGCCAGGACGTGGCCAACACCATCCAGGTTCCCTTCCCAGCCTCCTGACCATACACGGCACCACCCACTGCCCGAGCAGGGCGTAGACCTGCTGAGGCTGCTGTGTTGCCGTCGCAGACCCTGCAGTCGACCTACGGCATCCAGATCGCGCCGACCGTGGGCGTGCCCTTCTCGGCCGTCAGCTGCCAGTGCTGCACAACGCCGTGTGATTATGGCAACGAGGAGAACGGCGGCGGCAACGGCGGCGGTGCGGCTTTTCAATTTCTGAAAGGGGCTGCTTGCTCCGAGCCCCCTACTCCCCACATTCAGAAAACAAACGACATGGGCTCTTGGCTGCGCAGGCGGCAACGGCGGTCCGAATGGCGGAGGCGGCGGTGGCGGCTCGGCAACGGCTACCACTGCAGGCAAGCTCCCTTGCTCAATCAGAATCCGCCAACTTGGTCCCTGGCAACTTCCATCAACAGAGATCAGACTGCTTCGTGCTTGCTCATTTGGCCGCGCTGTTTGCCTGATGGCAATGGTTCTCAGAGCCGCGAGAATGTCCTCGGTTCAGGCGGCGGCGGTGGCGGCGGCTTTGACGGTTGCGGCGGCGGCGGTGGTGGCGGCGTGACGCCAGCTGGCGCTGGGGCCGGCGGCGGCGGCGGCTGCCAGGTATCCTGCCCATTCCCCAAACCAGAACATCAGCAGTGCAGCTTGGGGACCCGCAAACAGATGCGTGTTGTTGGCTGCAGGACGGCACTGCCGGCGGCGGCGGTGGCAGCACGGATGCCAACTACACGCGGCTGGCATTCAACGTCACCATTCCGAAGGGCGTCGCCAAGAGTCCCGGCGCCAGCCTGTTTGGCTGAAGTTATTTTGTCGATCCAGCACTGCGCACCCTTTTTCCCCAGGGCTGCAGATCGTGGCTGTGGCCCTGTCACTTCTTATCTGCCTGTGCCCACCTCTCAGGCACATCCAATTTCAGAAGCTTTTGAAGAGAAGACTGCTATTTTGGACTGTCGGTCTCGATGGGAAGCCTTGGTCGGCTGGCTGCTGTGTCTGTGACGTGCTGCTGTCTTGGCTGGAGATTTCCTCCCCTGGCCTCTGTCATTGTGATTTTTTCTGTCCTGCGACGTTTTTCCGTGCCGTTAACGCGCATTTGTGGCGATGTAAGCCATTTGTGGCAATGTGAGCTGAAGAGCTGTATGGACCGCCCACCAACCTGACTCGACCAGAGCCACCGTGCACCTTCAGCCACGTGGCAAACCATGGTGCCGCCATCTCCCTGGTCATCTGTCTTAGCGCGCTGCTGAAGGGAAGCCTACAATCGAGCTTGTATCAGAGCTCGAACCGCCCTAGTTTTTCAGTTTCAAACGCCAGGCGGTGGGCCCGCCAAAGAAACCTGACCTGCAGCGGCGGGCGACTGAACCTCGCCGTTTACAACGGAGAGCATAGATCGCGATGCAGCGGCTGCAGGAACCCGCTGCCAGGGGCGTCGTCGGCGGCAGGGAGCCGCGCGCAAGCTCCCGGAAACGACATGCCTGTCGGCACCGAACTGCCTTGGGGCCTTTGCCGCAAGCGCCAGGGCTGCCGAGCAGCAGACCGCGCTCAAAATGTATTATTTCACACGCCGCTGCATCGAGCGCAACGCTGGAGGCGGAGGTGGACTCGCGGCATGTCGACGATGCGCCTGCTGGCGCCTCACGGGCGCACGAGACCGACTACGTGGTCATCGGATCTGGCATTGGCGGTGCGACACCCCCTCAAGCCTTCCAGCCGCGATTGTTGGCGCTTTTACGCAAAACAGAGCGACCGCTTCGAGTGTGCATCGTGTCTAAATGCGCCCTGCAGGCTTGTGCTGCGCGGCGCTGCTGGCCAAGTACGGGCACAGCGTGACCGTCTGCGAGTCGCACTACCTGCCAGGCGGCGCAGCGCACAGCTTTGAGGTGGAGGGCTACCACTTTGACGCCGGACCCAGCTTCTTCGCCGGCCTCTCTGGTACGCACCACTCCTGCCGCTGCTCGTCCTTCCCAAGGCTGCTGCGCTGCTCGCCGACCACTGGGCTTGCCGTGCAGGCGAGATCGGCAGCAAGACGTCCAACCCGCTGAAGCAGGTGCTGAATGCGGTCGGAGAGAACGTGGACTGCGTGACGTACGACCGGGTACGGGCCCCGCCGCCTGCCCCCTCAGGCCCTCTCAGCTGCAAAGCAAGCTGGCTGCCACCTGTTCAAAGGCTTCACAACGGGCCGCCTCCTGAGCTCGCCGTTGTGCCCCCCGCAGTGGATCCTGTACACGCCCAGCGGCTCCTTCCCTGTCGTCTGCGACGGCGACCAGTACCGGTCGATGATCCGGCGTGAAGGCGGGGAGGCCGCGCTGCGGCAGTGGATCGCGCTGGAGGAGGCTATGCAGCCGCTGCAGACCGGCGCGGCCTCCTTCCCGGCCGCCGCCATCCGCAGCGACCTCGGCACGCTGCCCCCCTCCCCTCTCGCCAGGCCGAGTCTCCTGCCTGCGTGCTTCTAAAGCAAGAGCTGGGGAGCTGCAGGCGTCGCGCTCACGGCGCTGCGTTTCGGCCCCGCCCTGGCCCGGACCGGCCTCATGGCCGGCACGCTCACCGGCCCCTTCAGCCGCATCGTCGACCGCCACGTGACCGACCCGTGGCTGCGCCGCAACATAGACCTCGAGTGCTTTGTGCTCAGGTGGGGGCCCCCTCCCGCCGGCGCGCCAGGCTGGCCCTCCGGATCTGCCATGCGTCCAGACGCGGCAAGGCGGCCCAGCCCGGTTGCGGATGACCAAGCAAAAGCCCCGCTGCTGTTTCCGCCGAGATTCAAACTCGGTCTTAAACCCTTGAAACTCGAGTTCGAAACCTGTAAAAAATTATTTGGCCGCCTGCAGCGGCATGACGGCGGCCGACACGATAACAGCCGAGATGGCGTTCATGTTTGGCGAGCGCAACGGCGGCGGCAGCACCATAGACTACCCCCTCGGCGGCTCCAAGGCCATCGTGGACGCGCTGCTGCGGGGCCTGCGCAAGCACGCCGGCCGCCTGCTGCTGCGCGCCCACGTCGACCAGATCGTGGTGGAAGGTCCCCTCCTTTCCTGCTCCCTGTGCGGCCGGGGGATGGGCTGAGGGCGTGCTGCTGTGTGAGGGAGCTGTCACCATGAGCTCCTCCTCCAAAGCTCAACTGTGTGGGCTTGATTCCGGGCTGTTCACATGCCCGATCGCTCGAGCCGCAACGCCAAGCCTGCAGGGTGGCGGCCCGCTGTCCACGCCGCAAGCCTGTGATGCTGGCAAGCAAGGCCTGGAGCCCTGCTGCTGCGGCCCGCAGGCGGGCGGGCGGCGGGCGTCAGGCTCGCGCCGCGCAACCCGGCCAAGGGCGGCCCCGAGTTCATCCGCGCCCGCAAGGCGGTCATCAGCAACGCCTCCGTGTGGGACACGCAGCGCCTGCTGCCGCGCGACGCCCTCGCCGCCGGCCTGGCAAAGGAGGCGGACCAGACGCAGCCGTGCCGCAGCTTCATGCACCTGCACCTCGGCGCGCCGCCCCTCCCGCCGGGCCAGCCATCGCGTGCCGCAGCAGCTGCATGCGCTGAGGAGGCGGCTTACTGACGTGGACGGCCCGGCACATGCACTGCACCCCTGCCCATCTAGTTTGCATCGGAGGCTCAGGATCTTGCCTTGTAAGGCTGAGGCTTGCTTTCAAAGTCGAGCCGCGAAAACCGCAGCCGTTCTGAGGCGTGCTGCTGCGAGCAGGCATCGACGCGGACGGCCTGCCGCCGGACCTGGAGTGCCACCACCTGTTTGTCAACGACTGGGCGGACGTGACGGCCGAGCAGAACGTGTGCATCGCCTCGGTGCCGAGCGTGTTCGACCCCAGTCTGGCGCCGGCCGGCAAGGCGCAGGTGCACGCCTACTGCGCGGCCAACGAGCCGTGGGAGCGCTGGGAGGGGCTGGACCGGCGCTCGCCAGAGTACCGCCGGCTCAAGGTGCGAACGGGGACCTTCCTCCAAGTTTGGTATTGCTTGCTGTTGCCTGCAATCCCGCCGTCGAGGAATGCTGGCCTCACTGCCCCGGGCTCTTGGGGGCCAAGCGCGTGTTGAAGCTGCGCGACTGTCTCGGCCTCCAGGGCTGCCTGTTTGGGGCCGGGCATGCAAGAAGGGGTTGGCGAGGTGCTCGACCCTCTTTTGCGGGCATTGTTTGTTTCCTACCCGCCAGAGCTCCGGTGGCAAGCCCTCCTGCGTCAGCGCGCCTGGTCAGCTTGAGAGCCTGAGCGGCGGGCGGCACGCGGCGCCCGCAGGAGGAGCGGACCGAGGTGCTGTGGCGGGCGCTGGAGCGGGCGATCCCCGACATCCGAGAGCGCGCCGAGCTCTCGCTGGTCGGCACGCCGCTCACGCACGCGCGCTTCCTGCGGCGGCACCACGGCAGCTACGGCCCCGCGATCAGCGCAGCTTCCGGCAGCTTCCCCGGGCCGCAGACCGACGTGCCGGGCCTCTTCCGGCGCGCCTCCCGGCCCGGCCTGCCCTCCTTGCTTGATTGGCAGCGAGCTGCTGAGGTCAGCGCCCTGTCGTTGCAGGTGTGGCGACTCGACCATGCCTGGCATCGGCGTACCGGCGGCGGCCGCCAGCGGCATGATCTGCGCCAACACGCTGTCCTCCGTCTGGAGCCACCTGCGTCTCCTGTCTGAGCTCAACTACTGATCGCCATAGATCATAGAGACCTAGCCATAGCAGCGTATATGTGTGGTCCCCGAGCTGCTCTCTTGTGGAACATCCCAATTTGTTCACACTTCTCTCCCGCTGCCAGCAGCACAAATGAGCTTGGCAGGGCAGCCTTCACAGGGTACAAAGGCACACTCCCTCACAGGAGCCTTCACTTGAGCTCAGCGGGCCAGCTGTCTGCCGCCCCTGGCTCACACTTTATTGTCTGTTTGCTGTTCGCACACGAGCCTCGGCAATCTCGGCCACACTCAGCAGGCTCTTCTCAGGGTCAAGCCGTTTGTCTACAGTCTGTTGCAGCAACCAAGCATAGGCAAAAAGGGCGCATGCCGCCCGGGAGGGGTTCGTGGCGGCGCCCGTGTCTCAGGACGCGCGCCGTCAGCAAGGGGGATGCTCCGGCAGCGTGCTCAGGCGGCGGAGCCGCTGACGGTGCGGCGGCGGCCGGTGGCACCGGCCGCCTGCCTGTTGCGGTTGAGCTCGGCGGCGTGCACCCACACGCTGAAGGCCAGGAAGAGGCCCACCACCTGCAGCAGCAGCAGGCGGGGTCAGACCAGACCTGCAGACGTGCCGAGCGCCCTGCAGGTGGGGGACAGGCGACGCACCCAGAGCCCCTTCTCGCCCTGCGTGAAGATGTTGTAGCCAAACGGATCAGCCAGGTGCCTGGCCGCGCCCTCGACCGGCCCGACGCCAGTCACCCAGCCCTGCACCGCAAAGCCCAGCACCGCCAGCCTGCGGCAGGCCCGCTGTCTTTTCGGTCATCCGCTTGGTGGAGGGAGCTGGCAGCGGCGGGAGAGGGGAGGGGCGCACATGGCCAGGCGGGCGTTGCGGATCTCGCTCTGGCGAGCATAGTCGCCGTACTCACCCTGGGCCAGCCCCTGCGCCACAGGGGCAGCAACGCAGGTGAGTCCAAGAGCTGGAGCAAGAGCAGCGGCGGCAGCAGCAGAGGCGGCGGGAGCGCACCAGCGGGTCGAAGGGCGCCAGGAAGAAGTGGCCGGCCTCGCCGACCTTGGCTGTGGGGAAGAGCAAAAACAACTCAGTGCGGGAGGCGAGGTCAGGGAGTGCAAGGGCAGCAGGGAGGCGAGGCGGGGCCGCGTGCCAAAGTTCTCGAGGCGCGTCTTCTCCGCAAAGGCAAAGACAAAGTGAGTGGCCACGACCGGGACGCTGCGCCGGGTCGGCGGCGGCGGGCGTCAGCTCTCTCTGTGTGACATCCGGAAAGCCAGGAGGCGGCAAGGGCGAGCAGGTGCGCACATGAACTCGAGGCCTGCGTGCGGCAGCTGCGCGGGAATCTTCCAGAAGGGGCCCTTGCCCTGCAGCTCCACCGTCAGGATGCCCACGGCGGCGAGCATCGCGAGCTGCGAGCCGGGAAGGAGCTTCAGCTGGGCTGCTACAAGCCTATGCTATACAATTGTGCATGCAGACAACAGAGGGGCCAGCGAATTGGGGCCCAGAAGTGTGCGTACGCGGCCATTGTACAGCTCGCCCTCCAGCAGCCAGGGCAGGCGCGCCTCCTCAGGGCCGCCCTTGGCCCACTCGGGGGGCAGGCCCCAGGTCTCTGACAGGTTGAACGGGTCGAAACCCCTGCCGAATCCCCGCAACGTCAGTCTCCCTCCGCGCTGGGGCAGGTTGCAGCGCAGGAGGGGGGGAGGCTCCAGGAGGCACCTGTCGCCGGGCAGGGAGCCGTCCAGGGCGGAGGGCGCCGTGAAGTTGCTGAACGGCCACCACTCGCTGCCGCCGATCTCCCAGAGCTTGTCGCCCTTGTCGAGCTACACACGGGGAAAGGACGACGAGAGTCAGCAGGTGCAAGGCTGCTCGGGGCTATCGGGATCGGCGCCCCGTCCGGACGCGTGCCTTTACATGACGACACTGCTACCCGCAGGAAACGCAAGGAAATCAGTGCAGAAGTCGCGGACATGCTGCGAGAAGAGTGTGTTCCGCGCACGCGCGAAGGCGAGGGCACCAGCCCGACCCATCAGGCTAAAGCCCCAGCCCCCGACGTCGATATGCGCAAGCGAGCCGCATGCCCAAGCTCTAGCAGTACCCTCACCTGCCAGCTCGGCTTGTCGGGCGCGGCGCTGGCGAAGTAGCGCGGGCGGAACGCGCGATCCGTAATCGTCCTCCGCGCGGTCAGCTGCAGCCTGCGCGCGCCGGGCAGGAAGGTCGACGCGGGCGCGGCCGTGCGGGAGTGCATGGCGAGCGTCATTATCACTGGCCGCGCGTGGCAAGTCCGGTGATTCTCTGCGAAGTCTGCGACGGTCCGGTTCTTAGCCGGAGCGGCGGATTGAAAATCACGGCCGGCGCTCTCTGATTGGCTGGCGCCAGATGCGATCTCATCGCTTCAAGCGCGAGCGCGTGCCCCCATTCCTCGCAGCTGCTCGCCCATGATATTGTCCGTTGAGACGCCAGCCGGAGCTTGCCGCACTGGAGGCAGGGATTTGTGTTCCAACAGATCTCGAAAGAAACGTTTGAGCTTTGCAACAAGGCCGAGCTCGCAGCGGCCAGCGGAACCTGGAATACGGTGGGAATGCAGTCATTTCTTTTGCGCGCACAACTTCGGGCCTCCACGCCCGTCAGGGCGTGCCGGGGATCGCGTCGCTCTCCGCTTCGCTGTCGTCCTCGTCGTCCGCAGCCAGCCCGCCTGGGTCGTACCTGAGGGGCACGCACGCAGCCATCAGCGCCCGCAAGAGTTTCCAGGGAGACGCACGTGCCAGGAGCAGGCACAGCCGACACAGCAAGAGGGGAAGGGCTAGGGGGCGAAGCGGGGGCAGCTGATGCCTGCTCCGCAGGTGCGGCTCGTCCTCCAAGTCGTCGTCATCAAAGCCCTCCGCCATTGGCACCGGCGCCTCGACACCAAAGCGGCTCGGCGGCCGCTCCTCGCTGCCGGGCTCGCCAGCACCTCCTGCGTCCCTGCGGCAAGGGCCACACATCCCCTCAGGGATGCATAGCAGATGCATGCGAGACTTGCCTGTGGCAGCACTGGATGTGTGCTCACTCTGCATCTGAGCCCGCATGGCCGTTGGCCTCCTGCGCCTGCCCCTCCTCCCCCCGAAAGGGCGTCTCGAAGCGCGGCTGCCGCTGCGCCGTCGGCGCAAAGCGGCTGCGCCGGGCCGCCGGCGCGGCGCGCCCGCCCGCCCCCGACCTGCCGCCGCTCTGCACGCCTGCGCGCAGCAACGCCGCCTCCTCAAGGCACTCAGGACCGGAAAGTGCCGCCGTTCCACACGAGGCCGCCGCTCAGAGGGCAGACCCGCCGAGGCGATGGAGCCGGGCGTCTCCCCGGGAGTGGTCGGCGGCAGGCGGCCGCCGGGCGTGCGCCCCGGCGCGGTCCGCAGCCCCGTCGGCCCGAGCGTGCCCGGCTGCGCGCGCGAGGCCGCTCGGTGCGCCTGCGACTCGAGCAGCGTGGCCAGCACCAGCTGCGCCTCGATGTCCACGTCCTGTGCAGGTCGCATGCTGAGTGATCAGAGGCACGCACTCGGAATGCGCGCGCGCGGTCGCGCCGGGCCCTAATTCTAGGGTTCCGCGGCGCGGCGGACCGCGCACCGCCGCGGCAAAGTGCGGCTCGACGAGCAGCGGCGCGCCGGGCGCCACGAAGCGCAGCGTGATGTCCACGCCCATCGCGTTGCACCATGCGAGCATCACGCGAAAGTCGCGCAGGTTGAAGGTGACGTCGGCCGGCTCGGCGGCGGTGTGGTGGTACGACACGAACAGGGCGTCCGTGTTTACGCTGATCTGCGTGTGCAGCGCCGCGTCCGCCACGCCTGCCGCCGAGAAGAAAGGGGAGCACGTGTCAGGCCCTCCCTGCCGCTGCCGGCCCTCCCCCCAGCCAGGCCGGGAAGTAGCCGCCGCTACACTGCAATGGCACGCTCTGGCCTCCAGAGGGCCAGGCGCCGCACGCTTGGCCGGG
This sequence comes from Trebouxiophyceae sp. KSI-1, assembly GCA_003568905.1. Taxonomy (NCBI): domain Eukaryota; kingdom Viridiplantae; phylum Chlorophyta; class Trebouxiophyceae; species Trebouxiophyceae sp. KSI-1. Next base: position 30,551 of record BHFV01000008.1, on the reverse strand, counting down.
TCGAGGTACGAGTGCAGCTGCACCGCGTTGGCCGCGTGGCTGCCGGCCATCTCCTCGGACAGCGCGATCAGCGTCACCTCCTCCACGCCCGTCTGGAAGCTGGACAGCAGCCTGCGCGGGCCTTTGGGTTCAGACACGAGACCCTCAATCCTGCGCTCTCTTTCACAATGACCCCATGGCAGGGCAGCCGCGCATGCGCTGTTCACGCTGCGCTGGAAAGCGTGCGTCTTGGCTGCCGGCACCGAGCCGGCATGGCGATAGTCTGTCCAAGCGAAGGGGGCGCGCTTGCTGAGCTCCTTGGCCGAGGCGGTGACGTGCGTCGGCAGGCTGTTGCGATCGACGGTCGCCTGCAGGATCTCCGAGTCCATGCACGGGATGCGGAACGCCTTTTGCAGGCCTGCGGACCCGTGGAGAAGCTGCTCTCCAGCCTGGCAAGCAGCAGGCGCGCGGCAGGCCAAAGCTGGGAAATCAGGCGTGCCTGATTCGGTGATGACGGTCGCCTGCAGGTGCTCCGACTGGCTGCCGTCGAGCTGCAGCAGCAGCTTCTGGATGCGCTGCGTGCGCAGCAGCACCAGCGCATGCTGCAGGCGCCGCCCTGCGTTCAGTAGTTTTGGAGGGCAGCACCTGTGGCAGGCAACCGGCCGGCGGCAGGGACCTTGATGAGGACGGAGCCCTTGACGTCTCGGCTGTCGAAGACGGCGTGGGAGTCGAAAAAGGCGGCCGCAAAAGTGATGGCCACAAAGGCGGAGCGAGAGTCGTTCAGCGTGCGCAGGATGAGCTGCACGAGCGGGAAAAGCTGCTCAGCGCGCTGTGCTGCAGCGCAGTTGGGCTGGCTCTTTGGCACGGGCGGCTGCACCTTGGTGGGCGTCGCCTCGATCAGCAGCTCGTTGCCTGCGACACGCGTACTGTGCCGAGTCGGATGCTGAAGCTCTTCCGGCAACGGGCTGAGCAGTAGAGAGGGGAGGAAGGCGCGCCAATCTTGCTGAAGCAGGCCAGGGCATGCCGGAACTGCTTGACCTGCGTGCTGTCGAGCGTCGCTTTCCAGCTCATCACTGCCCGGGTGCCATGCTATCGGGTGTTTTGTTCCCCATCTGAAGGCCGTGATGTCAGAAGCGCATGGGCATGGGCCAACAGATCAAGATTTGATCGCGCTGTGCTGCAGCGGGCCTCTCGCCTGCACTGACGATCATCAGAGCCTCAAGATAACCGCGAGCTGGATCGTGCTTCGACGCTCCCTCGATGGTTGGGAGCTCCCTGCCCCCAGCCTGGCCGCTGGCGGGCACTCGTCACTCAAAACACGAAAACCGGCAGAGCAACCGCACCGCAACACGTATCCACAGCAGCACTGCACTGTTGCAGCGGCAGCGTCCTATCCTCAAAGCTGCAAGCACTGCCATCCGCGAGCCTTGAAAACAGCCACAACTAGCAAAGACCGAAAGCGAGAGCCCACAGCGGTCGAACGGTTCGCATGTGACGCTCGGAGGAAGGCGCAGGTGCTGAACCATGCCGCGGGCCAGCAGAGGCGCCAAGGTGAGCCCCAACACGCCCTGCATTGGCATCCCGCGGGCTGAGCGTCGAGTTCCAAGTGCGGAGCCGTCTTCGAGCGCACGGCAAACCGCTGCTGCAATCCCCGCACGTGACGCAGTAGTACCGAACAGCCAGACTCGCCTCAGTCAGCAGAGTGCAGCTGACGAAGCGGGATGGCCTTGCAGGCCAATGGCGCTGGGGCAGGCCCCGTCAAGGCCCAGGCCCAGACGCAGGCGCCCGACCGCGTGGGGCCGCAGCGCATGATCGACCGGCGGGAGTATGTGCGCGTGCTGCAGCAGGCGCTCCGGCGGCTGGGCTTCCCCGCCGTGGCAGAGCGGCTCGAGCGGGAGTCGGTGTGTGGCCGCCCGCTCCCAGACCCATCGCTGGTCAAGGGAGCGAGCCTTACGCGGCCGGGCTCTGCCACCGTGCAGGGCGTGTGGATGCAGTCGCCGGAGGCAAACACGTTCCAGCAGGCGGTGCTGGACGGCCGATTCGACGCGGCGCTGAGCCTGCTGCCGCAGCTGGCCGAGTACAACGAGGCCACGCTGCAGCAGGCCAGCCGCTGCTGCCTGCCACTCAACCGCCTGCGTCGAATCCGGAGCTGCGGGGCCTGAGGCTGGGTGGCCGGCTGCAGTGCCGCTTCCTGGTGCTGCAGCAGAAGTTCCTGGAGCAGGTGCGCGGGGGCCAGGCGGCGGCCGCGCTGGAGACGCTGCGAGGCGAGATCACGCCGCTGGGCGTCGGCCAGCAGGAGCTCAAGCGCCTGGCGGGTGCGGCCCTGCTCTGTGGCAGCCACAGCTCTGCCGCCGCCGCGCAGACCGCCTCGCGAGCTCCCCGAGCGCCAGCTCACGGCGGCAGCCCCTGCGGCTCGCAGGCCACCTGATGTGGGCGGGCGAAGACGAGCGCAACCCGCGTATGCAGTGGGGCCCCTGGCAGGCGTCCCCCGGCGGCAGCCGCGAGCAGCTGATGGCGGCGCTGCAGCAGCGGCTGCCGCCCGGGCTGCTGGTGCCGGAGGGCCGCCTGGAGCGCCTGCTGGAGCTCGCGCTCGAGTCGCAGGTGTCGCCCGGCTGCCAGGCTGTTTGCAAGCGTCAGGTTTGAATGGGCCAGAGTGCGACAGCCTGTCGCGTCCCGCCGGCCGCAGATCGCCAAGTGCATCCACCACAACTCCGCCTCGGCCGGCCTGTCGCTGCTGCGGGACTACGCCGCCGGGCCGGAGCAGCTGCCGTCGCGGCTGCACACGGCGCGCCTCCCCCCTTCCGGCCTCGGGGCTCTGGGTGCGAGGAAGGGTCGCGGGATCTGCCAGCCCATCCGGGGCGATGGAGCGGCAGCCAAGCTGCGCTCCCATGCTGTTGAGCATGGGAGCCTCACATCCGGGGGATTGAGGGCGGGGGATTCTGAATCAGATCAGATATCGTAGACCTGCATGCCCTAGGAGAGGCGATCCGCACCGCCCCCGACCCCGAGATCGCACGCACCCGCCGCCCCCTGGCCAGGCATCTGCCGCCCTCACTCCCTGCCCCCTGCCCGCGCGCGCAGGTGCTGTCCGCGCACACGGACGAGGTGTGGCACGTGCAGTTCAGCCACGCGGGCGACAGGCTGGCATCGGCGTCGCGCGACCGCACGGCCATTCTGTGGGACGTCAGCGCCGCGGGGGAGGCGGCGCCGCGGCTGGTGCTCGGCCGCGGGCACCACCCGCAGGCGGTCACCCACCTCAGCTGGAGCCCCGACGACGCGCTGCTGCTCACCTGCAGCGGCACGCAGGCGCGCTGCCGGGGGTTCGGGTTGCTGCGAGCGCTTGCTTCCCTGACCCTACAGTCGCCCTCCTCTCTGTCTGCCTCTGCCGGGCGGGTGGCGGCGGCCGGCAGGCGCTCCCGCGGCGCCCGCGGGGAAGTCAGTCAGGATTGAGCCGCTACAGACTCCACACCGGTAGGGAAAAAACCCCACAAGGCGGATGCAGCCTGTGGCGTGGCAGCGGCCTGGAGGCGGCCGCGCTGAGGGCCGCCCGCCTGCCGCGCGGGGCCGCAGGTGTTTGTGTGGGACACCGGCAGCGGGCGGCTGACGGCGGCGGTGCAGAAGCACACGGAGCACGTGTCGGCCTGCATCTGGCTGTGGCTGCCAGACGGCAAGTTCTTCCTCACCAGCGGCATCGACAGGCGCGCCCCGCCCCGCTCGCTCGCCTCCCACCTGCCCTCACCCGTCCAGACTTGGTGAGGCTGCACCCTGAACCGGCCGCGCCTTGGCACGTGTGATACTAGTGGCCATGAGCCGCACAGCTCCCGTGGCCGCCGCCGGCTCTGCGCCCGCTTGCCATGCTTGCTCGTCGCCTCCGAAACCCAGGAACGGGTTGTTCCCGCTCACGCCCGCCGCCTTGCCGCTCGCAAGCGTAGGCGCATCTTCATGTTCGACCTGGCCGGCCAGGAGAAGCGGTGCTGGCAGATGCGGGAGCGGGTGAACGACCTCGCCTTCATCCCCTCGGCGGCCATCATCGTCTGCGTCACGGCCGACCGCCACATCGAGCTCATGCGCCTGCGCGACCCCATCCCGGTGCGGATGCGCTGGCTGCACGTGCCTTGTTTTTCGGGTGGCTAGTTTGTTTGCAAGGCGCTGAAACCGCCCAGTGGAGTCGGCCTCGGCAGCCGCCAAAGCTGCCGCAGAGCGCATGCAGTCCCGGGCCTGAGGAGCAAGCGGCGCGGCTGCCGGCAGGTGGCCAGCATCGGCGACGAGGCGGCGGTGGGGCCGAGCGCCATCACCAGCATCAGCCTCACGCCCGACGGCGAGTACCTGCTGGCAAACCTGCGCAGCCACACGGGCCACCTGTGGCGCATCGGCCCGCACGCGCGCCGCATCGCCAAGCCGCTCGCGGAGGACTGGACGATCGGGCCGTACGGCCTGGCGCCCGAAGGTGCGCCGCGCGGCCCCCGGTCGCGGCCGTCTTGCGCGTCGGGAGGCGGCGGTTTGACGCGGCGGCCGGCGGCGCGCAGAGGAGGGCGACGAGGAGCTGCCGGCCGCGCCGGCGATGGAATACCACGCGGGCGAGGAGCGCATCGGGCGCTACGTCATCCGCTCCTGCATAGGCGGCCTGCGCTCCGCTTTTGTCGCCTCCGGCAGCGAGGTGCGCGCACGATTCTTGTGATCGATCCTTTGCTTTCACCCGCGCAGCGTTGCGAAGGCCGAGCTTGCGCGCAGGACTGCCGGCTGTACATCTGGCACCGCGACACGGGGCAGCAGATCGCGCAGCTGGAGGGCCACTCCGGCACGGTAAACGGCGTCGCCTGGAATCCGGTGCATCACCACATGCTGGCGACCGCGTCGGACGACCGGACGATCGGCATATGGATGGCACCCAGCGCGCTGGGCGCCGCCGCCGGCGCGGCGCAGTCCGACGACGCGGCATTCCGGGACTAGTGCAAGCCTAGCGTCGTGCTGCCTGCGCAGCGAGCAGCCCTGCTGGCCCGCGCCTTTGTGTACTTCTAGTGTAGAACGTATGAATAACAGTCGGTAAAGGCCGTCACTTCTATCGCACGACCTCGATCAAGTTCCGGAACAGCAGCCAACTGCATGCGATTCCGAACAGTTACATCCTCGATGCACGAGCGAGCGCTGACCAATACAGGAAGCGCACGTCCCAGAGTCCGCGTTGCGTGTGTCTGGGAAGATCATGCTGTGTTTGTTCAGCGAGGTGCTGCGAGCAGAGCTGCATGGCAACAGCGCGTTTCAGCCTTCGTGCCCCCCCCCCTTGCGTCCTTCCGGAAGCCCACAATTGTCTCACCGGCCGATTTTCGCCGCCCAGAAGCCTTTTATTGAATCATACGACTCAGCCCGTGGAGGCAAACCTCGCCGGCGCTGTCGCAAGCATAAGCCGGCATGCATCGGCAGGTTTGCTCCGCACCTCCGCTCCTGCGAGGACATTCCTGAAGGACGGAGGAAGCCAGACATTGCAGCTTTCAAGGTCACTCGTTAGCTGCGTGAAAGTAGGGATGCGCAATGACTGACCTCCTGCAAGCCATTCTCGCTATGCACCTGCTGATGATTGCCTGTGGGGCACACTGCTACAGGCGCGCTGAGCGGCAAGCATGCATCGCTACCGAAGCCAGCAGCCGTACGACGCCAGCGCCGGACCCTGGCCAAAACGCCACACCGCCGCCGAGAAGGAGCAGCAGCGAGCGGCGGGCGCCGCGGCGCTGGCGCGCTTCCGCGAGGCGGTTGCCCGCGGCGACAGCGAGTTTGAGTTCGCTCCGGGCGTCTACCGCGTGGACGCCGCCTTTGAGGCCATCGGCTGCCAGGGCCTGCAGATTCGGGCACCAAATGTGGAGCTCATATGTGAGGCGAAGGGATGGGCAGCCCACTTTCGCATCCTGGGGAGCTCCGATGTCAGCATCACAGGGCCGCTCACGCTGGACGCCTCTCCCTTTGGCCTCTCTCAGGCACGATTCTTGCCTATCCACCATGTCTGTATTCCTCAGTTGGGACCTCAGCAGAGGCTGCCTGACAGCAGGGCACGATTGTCGAGGCCGACTTGCGGGCGGATGGCGGCGAGTCTCACTTGATCATCCAGCCACATGACGGCTACCCGTTTCCCATCGCGGGCCACCGCATCTGCTGCTTTGAGCCGGGGACCGGCAAGCTGCTGGCGCACTACCAGGACCCGGTGGTGGCGGTGGAGCGGCTGGAGGGCGGCCGGATCCGCGTCACCATGGGCGAGGATTTTGGCCGCCTGTACGCGCCCGAGACGGCGAACGCCGTGCAAGTCGGCAACCTCATCTGCCTGGAGGTGCGCTTCCTGGCATGCAGCAAGTGCTCAGCCCAGCAAAGCAGCAACGCGTCCGGAGCAGTCAGCCGTCCCTGACTGCCCTGCAGAACACGGACGCCATGAAGGGCGGCTTTGAGATCCGTGACACCGACGGCCTGGCCATAACCGACGTCAGCATGCACTGCTTCGGCCTGACCTGGGGTCTTCCGATGAGTGGCCGCATGGTCTTCAGCCGCTTCCGCGGCTGCCGCCGCCCAGGCACCAACCGCCTGATGGGCGGCGGCTTCTTCGCCTTCAGCTGCTTTGGGGGTGAGGTGACCATCGACGACTGCGAGCTCGGGCACAACTTTGACGACTTGACCGACATCGGCTCGCCGCTGGGCTTTGCCTTCAAGCAGGTGCCGCTCTTCTCTTTCTCCCGCTACTCTCTTGCATTTCAATAGTTATGCTTCAAGAGCGGCAGGCCGAAGTGAGCATGCAGGAGCACACCTGAACTCTCCACCGCTGATGTGCGGGCACAGGTGGCGCCTGACAAGCTGTACGTCGGCTTCACTTATGAGCCGCTGATGACTGCTGGCAGCACGTTCCTCTTCTACGATGCATACAGCCTGGAGCCGCTCGGCCGGGCGACCGCTCTGCAGTGCACGAAGAATGAAGATCCGGCCGTCACGCACGCCTTCTGGCGGGAGCTCAAGCGGGCGTGCGTGCTGACGGAGGACTGCGTGCCCTTCCTGGTTACGCTGGACCGGGAGCTGGCGATTGACAAGCTGGCGCTCGTCGACTGTGAGCAGGCCAGCGCCTGTCCAGACGGGTGTTTCCTGCCGGAGGCTGGGCTGCCTCGTCTCTGCTGCAGGGCCGTGATTGACTCACAGCTAGCTCCTGCCCGCAGACGCGGCCCAGGTCCATGACGATCACCAACACCTACCTGCACGACTCGTTGGCGGCCGGAATCAGCCTGAAGGGGGCTCAGCGGGTGCACATCCAGGGCAACGTCGTGGAGCGGGCAGGTAGGGGGAGGCTTGTGGGTCCCTGGCAAGCTCAAAGGCTGCTGCCTTGCTGGCCCGGCTCAGACGTTGGTGCCTCGTACAGGCTACCGCGGCATCGGCGTGGGTTACGACCCGTACTGGTGGGAGGGCGGCGTGCCGTCAGACATCACGATAAAAGAGAACTTCATCATCGACACGCCCTACAACTTGCCAGGTGACTTCTGACTTCCACTGCACATTTAGAGAATGAAGCAGCACTCTTGCTGTGGCCAGCCACTCTTGTGCCCAGCAAGTTTGCCTGTCTCGGACCGGTGGGAGGCTGATTGAAAAAAGCTCACGTACCTGCAGACTTGACGCCGTGCATCAACATCTACGTCGACGCGGCGCCCGAGGCGCTGGCGCGCGCGAGCGGCAAGCCGATCCGCGGCGTTGACATCAGCGGCAACACGATCGTGAACGCGAAAACTGCGGCGATCGGTGTCGCGTACGCCCGCTCGGTGCGCGTGGCCGACAACCGCATCGTGAACCCCATGGCGGCGGGGCTGCAGACCGCCATGGGGCGCGTCCGCCGCTACGACCACCCGGCCGCCATCCTGCTCGATTGCGTCGCGGACACCGCCGTCTGCGGCAACCGCATCGCCACGCCCGCGCCCGAGCTCATTCCCAACGTATGGCCTGCTGCTCTGCCGCCGCTCTGCAAAGTGCAGAGCTGCTGCATGCTTGTGGCCTGTAACTGAATTGCCACAAAGGGGCACTGAAAGCCGAGCCGCTCGCAGGTGATATGTGTGACGCCCAAGACGGACAATGAGCAGATCGTGTTGGAGGACAACAGCCTGGTCGGCGCGAGCGGCGGCCAGCAGCCTCTGCCGACCCGCTTCTTCCGCAAGCTCAGCTGCTGCGACTGCGACGACGTATGCCTGCAAGGCGACTGGCAGCAGCGCAGCGTGCCAGGCTGCTTCAGCGGGCAGCGGCTCGAGTCCGAGGACGCAGGCGCTTCGGCTACCTTCAGCTGGTGAGAGCTCGGCCCAGCAGCTGCCACAGGCCCCCTTCAAGCCCTGATGCACAGCCACATTGTGTCTGCAGGCGGGGCAGCCGGGCGCGCATCTACGGCACGCTCAAGCGCGGCCTGGGCATGGCAGACGTGGTGCTGGATGGCGGCGCAGTCGCCACCCTGGACCTGGCTGCATTGCCGCCCCGCTTTGCCCAGCAGCTGGGTGCAGCTGGCCTGCATAATCAGCTGCTCTTCGACACTGGACCCCTCGATGCCGGCCAGCACGAGCTCGGCCTGGTGGTGCGCGGGCAGTGTGCGCCAGACCAGGGGCTGGGCGTGGCTGTGGAGGCATTTGACTTTTTGGACGATGGGCCGCTGTCTTACGTCTGATGCTTGTGATTGTGATTGTGTTTGCTTCATGAAGCAAGCCAAGGTCAGCCAAGGTCAACCTGCCTGCCTGCGCTTCGAGCAGAGCAGAGAAATCACTTAGCACAGCCAAACAGAGAGCTCAGCCGCAACAGACCCTGCAACCCATACAAACCGCAAGCAAGGCCGGTGAGGGGCATCGGCATTGCCCATCCCTTTGTCCAAGGAAAGCCGCCGCACTCAGGGGGCACGCACGAGGGGACGCCGCCGGGCGGCGCAAGCAGCCATGCCGGCGCCGCCCTCGAAAATCCTGCAGGACCAGGCGCTGGCGCTGTGTCGTGAGCACCCAGAGGTACGGCTGCCTCCGCGATGTTGTGTGCAGAAGAAACGTGGGCCTGTGAGCGAGAGCTCTTGCGACCGTTGCTCCTGCTGCTTGAGAAAGGTCGTGGCCTGAGTTCACGCGGGACGTGTGCGCATTCCACCCCAAACCAGCTGGGACAGGCGGCATGCGAAACGGATGGCTGGGTCCTGTGCGCAGGGCCTGACGCAGGCGGACCTGGAACGAGAGCTCAACATCGGCCAGGACGCTTTGCAGCAGCTGGTCAATACCCTGATCGCACGCAGCCTGCTGGCAGTGCACCAGCGCGGCGATGAGTTTGTGTTCAAGGGACAGGACGAGGCGCAGGCTGCCAAGTATGCCTGCCAGCCCACAACGGAGCCGCCAATACTGCCAGTGCGTTGGCTCTGGCTGATAAGCTGACTCGATGGCGGCGGCTGCAGGATGCGCAACCTCACTCGCGAGGACCACCTGCTGCTTCAGGCCATCCGGCGCAGCGGCCGTCAAGGTTGCCTTCCCTACCTTTTGTGACACAGCCAGTCCCTGCCCATGCAGCACGGCGGTCCTGCAGGCCCCGGCTCCATTCCAGCCGCCGGCGGCTGCCGCCGCAGGCATCTGGACAAAGGACATGCGGCGCGAGACCAACCTGGCGCAGCCGGTCATCACCAAGATCCTCAAGACGCTCGAGGAGCGCCAGCTCGTGAAGCACATCAAGTCCGTCAACGACGGCAAGCGCAAGATCTACGTCGATTTCGAGGTGGAGCCGGCCAACGAGCTGACGGGCGGCCTCTGGTTCGCGCTCCGCACGCTCAGCCAGCGCGGCTCATCAGCTGCGGTGCTGCGGCCTGCGCAGCTGCCTTTCTCCCTGACCAAGGGGGCTGCTCCCTGAGGCTGCTTAGCAAGCAGCAGTGCCTGGTTGCTCGGAGGGGGGACTGCCCCGCTGACGCTGGGCCCTGCCAGCGCTGAGGCGGGAGGCTCCTGTGGCAGGTACCAGGGTGCGGAGATGGACACCGAGTTCATCCGGGTGCTGCAGCGGGCGTCCGAACGCTTCATCCGGGAGCGCGGCTCCGCCACCGTCGACGAGGTCTTCCAGCAGGTCCAGGCGATGGTGCGCCCCCCCCAACAAGAAGCCTGGGGCGCCAGGCATTGCCAGCTACCGTAGCGAGGCGTTGGAGAGCCGCTGCATGGCTCCTGCTGCAGATGCAGATGGATGGCTATGAATGGCTGCTAATGAGGTTGCCACAGTGGCGCCTAGCGCAAGGTCTGCCTGCCAGGCCATGACTCACGTGGGAGCACGGGCGCAGGACCTCGTCAATGTGGCGCTGGATGCCGAGACGATCGCGGACATCATCAAGACGCTGGAGTACGACGGCACAGTGGAGCCGGTGCCCATGGCCGCGGACGACCGCTGGCGCATCACCGCCTGCCCGGTGCCGACAAGAACGCCGTTCACGGCCTTCCCCTGCGGCACCTGCCCGGCGCGCCTCTCCTTGCCCGCGTGCTGCGCCTGTGCATGGCAGGAGAGTGGCCTGTGAGTGAGACTCTGTGGCCGGAAGCATGCTGCCCGGGAGCATGCGAGCTGCATGGCCTTCAGGGGAGCTGAGGCGCCCGGTCCCGGCCGCAGGTGATCGAGCAGTGCACGCCAGGCGGCCAGATATCGCCCGAGGCGTGCATATACTGGGACAAGTACCTGCAGTTCTGAGTGACTGTCTCCTCCCTTTCATGTGTTGACGGTCTGTTTTCGCTTGTTACTGCTCTGAGCGGCGAGGCGCACTGTGCTGCGCCCGTCTCGCCTTCCGCTGTCTTCGCAACGAATGACGCCTGCCGAGCTTCCAACCACTGGCGAAAGGCTGTTGCTGGCTGTTGTTAGCTTGGCCCTTTCCCCAGGCTGGCCGGCTGACGGTGACGCACGACGGCTAAACGCTAAACGAGAAAGTTGTTGGGGCTCGCAGTTGCTTGAACAGGGACGATCGTGCTCAGTGACAGCGATCGCGCCGTCTTCCCCGCGAGAATTCACGGCAACCGGCGGCGTGCTTGCTGCTGCCGCAACCCACCTCGGCCGCCATCGTGAGCGCTGAAGCGCGTCCGCAATCGTTGGAGCAAGCTCTAGGTCGTTTGAGAGACGATGCTGCGCGCCGGGGAGCTGGGGCCGCCAGGGCGGGCTGCACTTGGTGTCGGAAACGGGGACCGGGTCGTCTTCGGCGTCCTCGTCGCCCAGCCGTCCGCTTGCAGACCCCAGGGGAGGCAGCACCAGAGCTGCAGGTGTCAGGGTGGGCTCCCTGCCTCCTCGCTACGCAGGCGAGGTCGGCGTTGCGTTGCCATTGTCGGCTCATTGTGAGCCTCGACCACGGCACCTGCTTTCGGCTTTGGCGTCGCTTGGGCCCTCGACGAGGAGCCTTGGTCTGCTTGCACTGTGCTGCATTGCCCCTCTCCGCCGATTGCTACTGCGCTGCTGAGCACATGCACAGCAGCTCGTGCTGAGCCTCGACTGCTCGCTCTCCCTGCAGCCGCACCTCCGCAGCAGGAGAGCGCAGCTCCCTCGGACGGCGGCCAGCGCCGGACGCGCAGGCGCTACCAGGCGTCTGACGGCAAGTGAGAGTCTCACCCCTCCTCCCTTTTGGGTGCCGGCACCACATGCACCCGTGGGGGCTGGCCCTGACGCGGCCGCCGGCCCGTGCAGGAGCCACTTGGGCTCGGCGCTGCGGCCGCCTGCCAGCCAGCGGGAGTTCCCGGGGCCGCCGCCGGGCGAGGGGCCGCCGCTGCGGATCCTGCCGATTGGCGGGCTGGGCGAGATCGGGATGAATTGCATGCTGATCGGCGTGTACGACCGCTACATCCTGGTCGACGCGGGTCTCATGTTCCCAGAGTGCGGCTCCCTGCCCACTTCCTGCTCCTGCCTCCCCGGGCTGGCTGGAAGGAAGAGGGCGCATGCAAGGCAGTCCCTTGGTTGCGGGCTGGCTGCGGACAAGCGCTCACCCGCAGAGGCACCGCAGCAGGCATGCCGCCGCCGCAGCAGCACGCTTGCTCGCAAGACTCGTGCCTTGCGCGCAAGCCCATGCAGCGACCAGCGCCGATTCAAGAGGCTGCTGACGCCCGCCGCCGCCCTGCCCGCCGCAGCTTTGCCGACCTGGGCATGCAGAAGATACTGCCTGACACCAGCTTCCTGGCCAAGTGGCGCGACCGCATCGAGGCAGTCATCATCACGCACGGCCACGAGGACCACATCGGCGCCTTCCCCTGGGTGCACCGCCCCTCCCACTTGCCGGCGGTCGGCTGGCGCCTGCCCCCTTCCCTCGGCCACCCCCTGGCGGCGCCGCAGTCAGGCCCACAGCCTGCAGCCCTGCGCAGGCGGCAGCCCCTGCGCGCCTGACCACGCCCGCGGCAGAATCTCCCCGCCTGCATGCCAGATTCTCCCATCACTGCCCGCTGAGAGGCGCCGGCTCCCCAGTGCCTGCCGATGCCTGCCAGCCTGCCCTCACGGCTGCCGCCCCGTCCGCAGGTGTACCCGGCGCTGGACCCGGCCACGCCGATCTACGCCGGCGGCTTTGCCATGCAGCTCATCAAGCGGCGGCTGCAGGAGTACAACTTGTGGGACGCGTCGCGCTTCCACACCTTTGACATGGGCCAGCGCTTCCGCCTGGGGCCCTTTGAGTGCGCCTGTTTCCCCATCCGGCTGCCGTGGGGCTGCCGGGGGGCGGGCAGGCGCCCGTCGCAGCAATCGGTCCCGTCAAGGGCACACACATGCCCCCTGGTGGGAAGGGACTGGTCAGCTGAGAAGGCCTGTGCATGCCCCGACCCGCCGCTGCCAGAACAGAGCAGGTAGGATGCCCGCCTGCGTGCCCCGCCTCGACTTGAAACCTCGGCCCCCGCCGGCCGGCTGCAGGTGCGAGCCGGTGCGGGTCACGCACTCCATCCCGGACTGCTGCGGCATGGTGCTGCGCAGCGACCACGGGACGATAGTGCACACCGGCGACTGGAAGATCGACGAGGACCCGGTCGACGGCGAGCGCTTCAACCGCGAGCTGTTCGAGGCCGTCGGTGCGTGCTCAGCCCCCTCCCCTGTGCCCGAGCTGGCCGGAGCTGCTGGCTGGCTGGGCCGCCTGCAAGAGGAGGGCATGCTGCGCCGCACAAGGGGCTGGCGGGCGAGGCGGAGCAGGGCCACAGGCGTGGGATGTGTTCGCGCTCTCAAGGCTGCGGCTCGCCTCCCAGCAGCTGTCTGGAGCCCCTTTCCGCCTCCCCATCTCCCCCTCACGGTTGCTGCGTCTCTGAACCACCGAACCGCCGGGCTTTCTGCATGCACAGTCGCTGACGCCCCCTCGGCTGCGGCTGCCTGCTGCAGGCAATGAGGGCGTGGACCTGATGATGAGCGACTCCACCAACGTCCTCTCGCAGGGCCGCACCACCAGCGAGTCGAGCGTGCAGCAGTCGCTCATACGGCGCGTGCTCGGCCACGCCGGGCGCGGCCGCGTGATCACCACGCAGTTCGCCTCCAACCTGCATCGGCGCGCCTCCTCCCCCTCCTGCAGCACGCTGCGGCAGTCCCTCTGCCCGGGCAGGCGCGCGCCGTCGTTCGGTGCCGCCGCTGCGTCCCGCGGCCCTTTGCCCCGCCCTGCACCGAGGCGGTGCTCCTGTTGGCAGGCTGGCGGGCGTCAAGGCGGCGGCCGACGCGGCCGGCCGCAAGATCTGCTTCATGGGCATGAGCCTGACCTCCTACCTGGAGGCGGCGGCCGCGCTGGGCAAGGCGCCCTTCGACCCCGCCGAGCTCGTGCAGCCGGCCGCGATCGACAGCTACGACCCGAACGAGCTGCTGATCGTGACGACGGGATCGCAGGCGCGCCCTCCTGACGCGGGGCCGCCCCCCTGCCGGCTGGGGTGACAGCTGCGGCACCTGGGCAGGGCCCACTGGCGTTTTGTTGGGCATGCGGCAGAGAGCAGCGGCCTTGGGGGCAGCCTGGGGCCAGTTGGGAGCGCTGCGGCTCCTGCATGTGCCCCGCAGCTGCTCACTCACGGCAGCACCGGCCGCCAAAGGGTCGCCTGAGCGGGGTGCTGCCGAACCGCGGCCGCAGGGCGAGCCTCGCGCGGCGCTCAACCTGGCTTCCCGCGACGCCAGCCCGCTGCTCAAGCTGCTGCCGTCCGACCTGGTGCTGTACTCGGCCAAGGTCATCCCAGGCAACGACGGCGCGGTCATGCAGATGATGAACCGCATCTCCGCGCTGGGGCCCGAGATCGCGATGGGGCGGCACGAGAACCTGCACACCTCGGGCCACGCCTACCAGTGCGCTTTCTGGGGCTGGCAAAAAAATTCGAATTTCCGTCCATCTGACTGTCGGGCGGCTTTCAGCACCAAGGAGCCAGGAGATTGCGCTTGCTCGTTGCCTGAGCCTGAGCCTGGCCGGCGGCGCCGCAGGGACGAGCTGACGGAGGTGCTGCGGCTGGCCAAGCCGCGCCACTTTTTGCCGGTGCACGGCGAGTACGCGTTCCTGTGCGCGCACGCGCAGCTGGCGCGCGACAGCGGCTTTTCCAGCACGAGCGTCATCCGCAACGGCCAGATGCTGGGCGTCACCCCGCGGCGCAATGGCAAGGCGGTCGGCACGATGCAGGGCATGCAGCTGATCGGCGAGGCCAAGCTGCGCCTGTTTTACAACGATGGCAACAAGGGCACGGGCACGCACGCGGAGATGGCGCTGGACGAGCGCACCAAGCTCGCGACCGAGGGCCTCGTCGTCGCCGCGGTCAACGTCGTGCGGCCGGGCGGCGCGCGCCTGCGCGGCCGCGTCCGCATCACCTCGCGCGCGCTCTGGATCGACGAGGGCCGCCTGCTCGAGCAGCTGCACAAGGCGCGCGCGCGCGCGCTCTTCCCGCCCCGCGACGCCGGCAGCGCCCGCGCGCGCGACGGGCGCCTGACGCCTCCGCCGTCGGCAGGCGGCGGCGCTCGCGCTGCAGCGGCTGCCGGACGACGCGCAGCTGATGGCGGTGGAGCGCGTCGTCGGCGAGGCGATCCGCAGGGAGTGCCGCGCGTTCAACCGGCGCCAGCCGGAGGTGATCGTGATCGCGCACGAGGCGGACGCGGCCGCCGCCGCCGCGCTGCTCGGCGCGCCGGCGGCGGACAGCGCGCCCGCGGCAAACGCGACCTCGGGCCGGCAGCGAGCGGTGCGCGGCCCCGCCGCCTGATGTCTGCCCCTCCGCTGCCCGCTGCCAGAGCGCTGAAGCAGGGGGGAGGGACGCTGCAGGCGCCGCGGCGGAGAGGCACGCCGCCGCCGCAGCAGCCGGTGCAGGAGAAGCTGTTGCGGCAGCGGCGAGCGCTGAACCCACGGGAAACCCCCGGCAGCGGCAGCGACACGGAGTACGCCTAGCTGTTACACTGGCTTGACACTATCTTTTTCATTGGACCACGAGTTTTGCTGTGGTCTGGCAAACACTCCCTGCTTTCCATAAACCGTGTATGCAGCAGCCCCTATTCGCCGCCACCCTGCCGCAGGTCTGCCCGGTTGCGCTTCCGTCGCGCCATCTCCTCCTCAGAGTAGACCCACTTGCGCAGCTCCAGGCTCACCTGCGCGTGTGTGTGCGCCTGGCTGCTCACGCCCCGTATGCTGCCTCGCCCAGGCACCCATGTAACAACACACACAGGCGTGTCTCCCTGGCGACTGCCAGCCAGCAGTGGAGGAGGCACAGGCAGCGCACCTGCAAGCCCGGGCTCTCGAGGTCCAACTCAGCGTCGCCAGCGTCCGCAGCAGCCCCCAGGCCGGCCCGCAGCGGGCCCATGTCCGCATCACCGGCCGCCGTCCCCTCCTGCACCCGCACGCTTGCTCCCCTCAGCCATCGCCGCGGGTGCCAAGCGTGTGCGGCAGCGGGGCGGCGAGCGCGGCTCGCCTGGGTGACAGTCACGCAGCCGAGGCTGAAGGGTGCGCGGCCCTCGCAGCCGCCGGCCGCGAGCAGCCGCCCTGCGGCGTCGACTGCCAGGCTGTTTGGCAGGCGGACGCCCGGCACACGCAGCCGGCCGCGCAGCTGCAGCCTGTCGCCGGCCGTGTCCAGCAGGAAGAGCTCGTCCTCGCCCTCGACGGCCGCCGCCACCGCCTGCCTGCTGGGGGCGCGCCCTGCCAGGTCAGCCTGGGTCGCAGGAGGGCTGCTCGCCCGGGCGGCGGGAGGAGAAGGCGGCGCACCCGTCCGGCAGCGCCGCCAGGGCCAGCACCGCGGGTGGCAGCTCCTCCAGCCTGCGCCTGTCGCTGGGCTGCCCGCCCTCCTCGTCAGACCCTTCAGACCCGCCGCCCGCCTCGCTGGCATCCGGCCCAGCCTGCCCCCCTGAGGGGCCGGCGCCGCTGTCCCCCGCCCTGCTGACATGCGCCTGCAGAGCGCGCCGCACTCGCTGGCGACAGCGTTCCAAGGGCCTCTGCATCCGCAGCGGCGCGTGCCCACCACTGAGACACAGGGAGCGCGCGCCTCGCCAGCTTCCGGCTGCCGCTCAGCGGCCGCAGCAGCAGCTCCAGCCTTGGTGTGGGGAGTCGTGCTGAGGCAGTCCAGCTGTCGGCCGTCCGCCGCGTCCCACAGCCTGCAGGCCAGTCAGGCCGCAGCTCAGCTGTCGTGGGCAGAACAGCCGGCGCTCGCGCAGCGCGGCCCTGCTGCAGGAGGAGGGGCCAGAGGGGGAGGCGGAGCCGCGCCGCAGCGTGCCGTCCCCAGAGGCGGTCAGCAGCCGGCGCGGCGCCAGGAAGGCGGCGGCCGTGGCGAAGCTGGCGTGGCCCATGCAGAAGCTGCGGATGCAGGGCGCGCCCTGCGAGGCAGCCAACGAGTGACTCGCATACCAGCCGAGCAGCGAGAGCTGTTGCAAGACTGCTGCGAGTCGCTCCGTGCAGCCATTCTCGCACACTGTCTGGACCGCATCCTGCTGCAATGCTCAGCCTGGCAGAAAGGGAACAAGGGACCAGGAGCATGCCTGCTCGAGCTGCGCCGGCAGGATGCTGACGCGCGCCTTGCCCTCCCGGTCCGTGCTGGCCAGCCAGCGGCCGTCCGGCGAGGGCACCAGCG
Source organism: Trebouxiophyceae sp. KSI-1 (assembly GCA_003568905.1). Lineage (NCBI taxonomy): Eukaryota > Viridiplantae > Chlorophyta > Trebouxiophyceae > Trebouxiophyceae sp. KSI-1. The sequence continues at coordinate 13,578 of BHFV01000008.1, read as the reverse complement.
CAGTCACGACGCTGGAAAAGTGGCCGAGCAGGAAGCTGGGCCGCGTGTCCGCCACCTCGCCTGCGGCAGCGCCTCTCCCATTCGCCCCATATGCCCCTGGGACTCGTGCGGATTTGCCTGCAGCAGGGCGCTGGGCGTGCTGCGCTGCGGGGGCATGGAGCTGACCGGCGTGCGCCTGGTCCTGCAGCGGTACCGGCGCCGACAGCACATCTCCAAATTTGTCCGCCAGAAAGACGTGCCGGCTGTCGGCTGAGAAGGCTGCCGCCGAGATGCGCTTGGCCGCGATCCTGCAGCCCCGCGCCCATCCCACTGTCAGGCGCCCGCCCAGCACAGTCCGGTAACAGCCTGGCGGTTGCAGAGGCAGCAGGTGAGGGTGTCAGGGGTCCTCACACGCGCAGCCGCAGCGACCAGTCGCTGCACCGCCACACCCGCAGCGCCTTGTCGTCACCGGCAGCCAGCAGCAGGCTGCCAGTGTCATCAAACGCCACCGCCCTGATCGGGTGCTGCTGCGCCGCATCTGGCAGCTCGACCGCCTTGCCCTCCCTGCAGCGCCCGTCCACTCGGCTTCCAGAGCGTCCCAGCACTGAGGGCATGGCAGAAGACGGGCAACGCACCTGCGGCTGAAGACCCGCAGGCTGCTGCCGCAGGCCGCCGCCACCAGGCTGCCGTCGCTGCTGGTGGCGACAAGCGCCCGGGCTGGGTCCTGGCCGTGTGCGTTGCTGTAAGGCTCCCGCCGGTCGGCAGGCTCCTGCGTTGAGAGTGGCCGGATGAGGAAGCGGCTCTGACAAGGCAGATAGGTTGGGGTGCGAGTTCCTGGTCACTGTCTTCCGCACGCAGGAGAGCGGCCAAAGAGGAAAGGGGCTGCTAACCTGCGCCTCGCTATTGGCCGCCGCCGCCTGCTTGCGCTTGCGCGCCTTTCTGTGGCCCATGCCACGATAGGCCGGTGGTCACTCGATCACAGCAGCGGCGACAGCGCTAGTACGGTGCGGCTGTGAGAGGCAAGGAGGATTTCAGCCCAAACAAAAGCGCATGTCTGAATGTCGCATCAATTGCTCCGCACAGGCTCTACGCGATCTGTCCTACGTTTTGCACTGATACGCGAGCGGATAGGAAAGACAGCGAGAGGCTAGCTGCTAGAGAGCAGCCCTAGTCGCAGGAGTCGAGACCAACCCACACAGTATCCGATCGACTGCGATCGGGCCAGCAGGCATGCAGGCCCCGCAGGCGCAGTGTCGGCCGCGGGCAGGGCCGTGTCGGCCGGCGCGGCTCAGGTGCGAACATCTTGTGCATGTCGGCACTGGTTCCGGCCGTAGCGCCGGCGGCCCGGCCTGTCTGAACGGGCTTGTGGGTGCAGGAGCCTGACGCCTAGGCTGACTAGCAGTCTTAGCACGCCAGGCAGGCGCGCCACGCCCCCATCCCCGCCCCCATCCCCGCTTGTTCTTGGTCCAGAGCCCGCAAGAGAAGCCTTGCCGGCGCTGCAGGGCTTCTGCATGCCGAAGAGGACGGCCAGGCGGCAGCCATCGATGCGAGGCAGCCTCCACAGGCGCAGGCGGTTTTGACGGCGGTGCCGGGTTGGGCGGTGCGCTTGCCAGCAGCAGCAGCAGCTGCAGCTGGGCCTCTTCTCGCTGCAGGAAACACTAGCAACACCAGTGCGTGCCTCTCAGGCACTGGCGGCGGCGGCGGCGGAGGCGAGGGCGCGGACGACAGCGGCCCGAGCCGGCGGGGCGGCTTCTGGGCGGGCTGGGAGGCGCGCGTCGCCGCGGACCACCAGTTTGTCTACAAGGTGCTCGTGGAGCAGGTCATCGGCGTCGGCGCGGCCGTGGCGGGCGACATGAGCTCGCGGCCGTACTGGGGCCTCTACGAGCTCGACTTTGTCTTCAGCACCCTGATAGCACGCCCCCCCTGTCCCTCACCGGGGCGTCCTGCTCGCAGCCTCTCCATGGGCTTCCCCAGTGCATATCCCAGAGGTGCTTTCTGCAGGTGCAGCAGCTCTGCTCGCACCCTGCGCCGGCAGCCGCCCTGCAGCTCACGGCTGGCTCCAGCGCCTGACGGGCGCCGCCTGCCCTCCTGCCAGGTCGGCAGCCTGCTCAATTTCAGCCTAATGTACCTGCTGGCGCCGACGGCGGGCGCGGCCGCCGCCGGCTCCTCGGGCGCGCTCGCCAAGGTCGTGTCGGGGGAGGCGCTGCGGTCGCTGGGCGCCCCGGGCACGCCCCCTCACCCTCCAACTCGCCCAGCACGGCGGGCGGCTGAGGCGCTGCCTGACGGCTGCTGTGATGCGAGCGGCAGCGAATGGTGAGGCTGCGGCGCCGCCGTCTGGTGCGCGCAGGCGGCCACATGTTCGAGGCCGGCTTTCCGCTCACCGCCCGTCTGACCAACCTGGCGTTCAAGGCGCGCTACCCCTGTGTGCCCGGCTGCGCTGTGCGAGCTGCTCTCGGGGCCGCAACCACTGCCCGGTGGAAGGCTCTGACTTGGCGGATATGTGCAGGGCGCCATCTTCGCGGTGGTCGGCATGGCGGCCGGCCTGGTGGGCACCGCGGTCAGCAACGGCCTGATCGCAGTGCGCAAGGCGCTGGACCCGGACTTTGTGCCGCAGAACGAGCTGCCCAACGTGCCGCTCAACGCCGCCTGCTGGGCGACGCACATGGGGCTGTCCTCCAACCTGCGCTACCAGCTGCTCAACGGCTTTGAGATGGCGCGCCTTTCCTTCGTTTCCTTGTGCACGGACACTTTTGACAGCGAGCCGCGCAGGCTGTGTGCCTGGCAGCGCTGCCTCTGACCTGACCCCCTGCGGCCGCCGCTGCAGGCACTGCAGCCGCGCATGGCCCCGGGCGCCTTCCGCGCGCTCAGCAGCCTGGTCAGGACCGGCAACAATCTGGCGGGCGGCGTCTCCTTCGTCACGATAGCCAAGATGATGGGCGTGCAGTCCTCCGCGGGCGACGAGGTCAAGCAGGAGCGGAGGGCCGCCAAGGCTGCCTGACCGGACGTTGGCGGGCTGCCTGGTAGACTGTTAGACTGGCCGGCCGGGCTTCCTGCTGGTTTCGAGGTGCTGGTTCCGTGTGAGCTGCATCGAGAGGAGTTGCCTGCAATGCTGGAGCCCGAGTACAGGACTCGGTGGTCTGACTCGGCGTGGCAGACTTGCGGCAGATGTGGCATGGCGCCCACCACAATCAGGCGCGCCAATTGACGGCCCGAATGCGCACCAGGAAAAAACGCGCGACAGCCCCTCTCACTGGTGACTAAACAGCCTACCACGCCCGGCCGACCTCTCTGAGCTCAGAAGTTTTGAGGACCGGCGAAGGATGGGCGCGCACTGCCGCGGGGCCCGGCCGGCCGGCTGCTGCTATCGCTGCTGCTGTCGCTGCTGAGGGCGGGCCGGGATGAGCCTGCTCTTCAGCACCGGGCCACGCAGCCTGACGGGGAGCTTGCAGACGTTCTCCGAGTACAGGTGTGCTCCTTCTGCCGGTCACGGGTGCGTGCGGGCGCGGGCGAGTCCGAGGGACGCCGAGCCGACCAAGATAGCTCTGGTCGGGCATGACGCCGGCCCCCGGCCCGCCCCGCCGGGCCGCACCGTGCTGGTCGCCTCGCACTTGCAGCGGCTGTGCGCGAAGCGCCATTGGACAGGCCCGCCCAGCCAGCCCGCCCGGCCAGTCATCCTTCGGGGCCGCTTTTGCGCCACAATCCGCCCTAATTCCAGCGTCGCAGGCGCCCGGGCGGCCGGCTGCCCGGCCACGAAGACTCGTTGCGTGCGTACAGCGTGCGCAAGGGCCGCGTGGGGGCTCGGGCTTGGTCAGGGGGTTGGGCGATGCGAACGGCTGCTTCCTGCGCCACGCCCGGCGGTTATTCGCCCGAGCGCGAGGCCTGCCCGCATTTTTTGAAAGTGTGCCGCCGCCGCTGCTCGCTCGGGCGCGGGGCGTGCGGCGGGCGGCAAGCACGTCTCCGCCATGGAAATCCCGGCAATCCAAGCACGTGAACGGTCTGCCGCGCGCAGGGCGTTCGAGCGGTCGCAGACGCAGCTGTGCGGCACCTCCTCCTCCGGCGAGTTGCTGGAGTATGAGACGCTGGCGCTGCGGCTGTGCCCGCCCGCCGTCGAGATTTGCAACATCAGCGACCCCGGTGCGGCTGCTTGCCCGCCTTCTCAGCGCCTGTGCGCCGTCCAGCCTCTAAACAAGCAAACACTGAATCTCCTGCGGCGGCTGCAGAGCGGACGCTGCTCACAATCGCCAGTGCCAACCGGCCAGGCACGCTGGTCGAGGTGCGCCTCTCTTTGGGTCCCCCGGCCGACTGGCAACGGCCCTAAAGCGGCCTCGCCTCACGCGCCAGCCGCACCTGCCGCGCCGCAGGTCGTCCAGGCGCTCACCGAGCTCGGCCTGGACGTCTACCGCGCTCGCATCTCCTCAGATGGCGGCTGGTTTGTCGACGGTGCGGCCGCCCCGCCCGCCCCGCTCCCGCCCGCGGTTGCAGGCGTTGTCCCGTCCGGGGGCCCAGCCCCGCCCTGCTCGCATGCAGTCTTCGAGATCAGCGAGGTGGACGGCACCAAAGTGCGCGACCAGGCCAAGCTGCAGCACATCAAGCAGCTGCTGAACGTGCACTCCCGCGAGGAGGAGGACGCCGCGCCGCCGCTCAACGCGGGTCCGCGCCCGCCCCCTGCCCCTCCGCGGCAGGCACACCCCCCTTTCCAGGCGCCTGACTCTGCACCTCCCCGGGCGCCCCCTAACAGACGAGACGGACGACTGCGGCCGCGTGGAGACGACCGTGTTCGAGCTGGCCGGCCAGGACAAGGCGGGCCTGCTGGCTGACATCACCGACCTGCTGACCGCCAACGACTGCGCCGTGCGCTCGGCCGCGGTGCGCCGCCTGGCGTGGCGAGAGCAGTCCGGCAACTGCAAGCAGCTGCGACTGGGAGCAGCGGAGTCTTCCTGCGGCCCTGAGCTCACCGCCCTTCGCCCGCGCCCCCGCCGCAGGTGTGGACGCAGGGCGGCCGCGTCGCCTTTGTGCTGAGCGTGACCGAGCGGGGGGCGCCAGTTTCGGAGCGCAAGCTGGCCGCCTTTTCCGGCCGCCTGCTGGGCATCATGGACGCCGGCGGCGATGGCATCGTGCGCACCTTCACGGTGAGCGGCCTCCTTCTGGAGAGTGCAAGGGAGCCTCCCGTCGCCCGCCGCGGCTGGCCCCTGGAGCCCCTCGAGCCCGGCCCCCCCGTTCCCGCAGGTGCGCGGGGAGGTGCACCACGACCGGCGGCTGCACCAGCTGATGCTACTGGAGGCGTGCAAGGAGTGGGCCGCCCGCTGCGGCGCGCCCGGGCTGCCGGCCAAGGGCGGCGGCAGCGCGGACAGCCTGGCGCGCGTCGCCACCAGCCCCACCGACAGCGTCTCCTCGCTGCACGAGGCGCTGGCCGACTCGCTGTCCGTGCACGACTTCCGGTGCCGCCCCCTTCCTCCCTTGGGGGGGGCCTGCCTGTCAGGGACGCGCATCGCTGCAAGCACGAGAGAACGCTGTCGATTCATCCAGCAGATCCCAGCGCCCGGCCACCCCGCGCCTCGCCTGACCCCCCGCTCCGGCGTGCAGCTCGCCCAAGCACTCGACGCCGGTCGTGCGCGTGTCCAAGTGCGCCGACCGCACCTACTGGCTGGTCAACATCGAGTGCAAGGACCGCACCAAGCTGCTGTTCGACACCGTCTGCACGCTCGCCGACCTGGACTACGACGTCTTCCACGCGACCATCGACAGCGTGGACGGCCGCGCGGTGCAGGAGTACTACATCAAGGCGCGCCTGGGCAGCAACGGCGCGCACCCCGCCTCCTGCTGGCCCACGGACAGATGGTCGGCGGCTGCGGCTGCGGGGACTGATGCCGCGCCGACTGTGCCCGCAGAGTGGGACGAGGGCAAGGCGCGCAAGCTGCAGGGCATGCTGGAGGCGAGCATCCAGCGCCGCTTCCCCAAGGGCCTCAAGGTGCGCGTGCGCACCGAGGAGCGCAACGGCTGCCTGACCGAGCTGGCGCAGCGCCTGCGCACCGCCAACCTCTCCATCACGCGCGCCAAGGCGAGGCCCCTCGCCGGGGATCGGAAAGCGCACGCCAAGAGAGGCGCGCGCTCCGACACCGCACACCGCGCGCGCAGGTCAAGCCGTACTCGCGCATGGCGAGCGGGCAGACGTTGTACCTGATGTCCGCGGACGGCAGCGCGCCGGACGTGGGCGCGGTCGAGGAGGCGTGCCGCACGATCGGCGGCAAGCTGGTCGACTCGGCGGGCGAGCACTCGCTGTCGGCCGACGGCCCGCACCGCTTCTCCTTCTCCCTCCTGGACCGCCAGTGGCGCAGCAACTGGGGCGGCTCCGCCGATTCGCCCGGGTCGTCCGTCGCGTCGCGCTGAGCGGGCGGCCGCGCGCGCATTTCCGATTCCCCCGCGCGGCCCGCCCCGCGCGCGCGTGTACGAGTAGGCCCGGGGGAGGGGCCGCGGGGCGTTTGCCCGCGGCCGGCCCGGTCGCCTTGCCCGCTGTACCACACACCTGCACACACACACACACCCACAACACCCGCCGCTGAATGCCAGCTTTTCTCTCTCCCGCTCAAATGCTTTCCTTTCGCCTCTTTTCTGGCTGACGCCCGCCGCGACCGCCGTCCGTGGGCGCGGCGCTTGTTCAGCGTGGGAGGGTCCCGGTGAGGAGGGCTGTTGCGAATTTGGGAAGGGGCGAGCCCCGCAGTGACGACATAGAGACGCACCCCGGCGCAGGCGCCGGCCGCGGGGGCGGGGGTGCGCGCAGCGCCGTTCCCGCCGCCTGCGGCCGGCAGCCGGCGCCGGTGCAGTTGTGACCCGCCAGCCTTGGGAGGTTCAGGGGGTGCCCGCTGACACGGCGGGCCCAGGCTAGAGGGGGGGCAGCGCGCGGGGCGGCCGCAGCCGTGCCGTCGCGTCCGCATATGCTGGTGGGTGTACATATTTGTCGCCCCCTGCGCTGTCGCCCGCCAGACAAACGATTCCAAGGCTGACTTGCGCCAGGGGAGGGACTTGACACCACACACTCGCGCTCACGCTTCCGTTTCCCGCCGCCCCGCCCCGCGGCGGCTGTATGGCTTTGCTGCTCCCCGCTGTATGTGCTGTACACTAGGCGTCCGTTCTGCACCACGTGGAGTTCTGATCCTGCAAGCCGCGCAGCAGCTGTCGGACACGCGGCGCTCAAATAGGGATGTGCTTGCCGCCTGCCTAACGAGCGGCTGTGAGAAAGCATCGCTGTGTGACACCCTTCCTCACCTTGTCGAATGACGCACAGGCATCAGGAGCGCTCAGAACGGCACAAGCGCAGGGGAGGCGAAAAGTAGAAAAGTTGCCTTCTCCATACCCTAATCTGCCCTAATGGCCGCACGATACGGAGATATTTTAGTCCGGCCTTCCGACACTTCTCCGCTGTTTGTTGTTCGCGGGCAGTCTGCGTTCGTGCTGTTAGACAGCGAGTAGGGAGCCGGACCGCCAGCCGACGAGCTCGCCGGAGCGCGCGCGACAGCAGTCGGACGGGAGGCGCGGATGCGCGCTTGAGGCGGTGCTGGCGGATGCGCCTGTAAGCACCTGCGAGCACTGACGACGCACAGGATGGACGTGGGGCCGGCCGCGGAAGCGATCGTCGCGATGCCCGACCGGGCGCTGCGGGCCGGCGCTCCCGACAGCGTGTACCCCGACAGGTGCATCCCCCAGCCCTTGCGCGGCACGGGGCAGCCGTGCCCCTCCCGGCCGCCCGGCGCGGGAGGGTAACGGCTCCGGCTGGAGGTCTCCGATTGCGCGCGCCGGGTGTTGACTTCCGGCACCTGCGGCGCAGCTCGCTGCTGGCGACCACGCTGGCCGTGTTCGAGCCGCAGTCCGCGCCCAAGACGCTGCACTTCACCAACGGCGACGTCTACGTGGTGAGGCCACGGCCCTGCTGCTGTTCAGCTCCCAACCCAGGGGCTCCCCGCTTATGCCCACGCCCGCCGGCAGGGCGAGACGCTGGGCGACCTGCGGCACGGCAAGGGCCGCCACGTGTGCTCGAACGGCGACACGCATGAGGGCGGTTGGCTGAAGGGGATGCGGCACGGCCGTGGCGTGGCCGTGTTTGCACGTGGCTTTCGCTACGAGGGCGACTTTGAGTACGACCACGCGCACGGGTGATTACCTGTGCTGCCCTTTTTCTGCCGCGCACACAACTCGCAAGGCGAGGCTGAGGGAGGCGGCGCATGGCAGGTCTGGCAAGGCCTACTACGAGACGGGCGCGGTCTACGACGGCGAGTTCGAGGCCGACCAGCGCGCTGGCTGGGGCGTGCAGTGCTTTCCGGACGAGTCGGTGTACGTGGGCGAGTGGGCGGGGGACCAGATGTCGGGTGCGCCAGGCCGCCCGAGGCTGCGGGGCTGCCAGGGCAGCCGTGGGCGCGCGGGGGCGCTGAGCCGCAGGCGCTGTTGTGCAGGCAAGGGCCGGCTGACCGCCAAGGACGGCTCCTACTTTGAGGGCACCTGGGCGCGCGGCGCCCGCGTCGCCGGCAAGTGGGTCTCCGCCGACGGCCGCCAGGAGTACCTGGGCCAGTGGGCGGGCGACGCGCGGCACGGCGACGGCACGCTGCACGTCGCGGGCCTGCTGCAGTACACGGGTGCGCGGCCGGCGCCCCGCTGCGAGGACACACTCCATGTAGTGGGTCGCATGCGGCTGAGGCGCGGCCGCGCCTCGCACCACGCAGGCCAGTGGAAGGCCGACCTGCAGCACGGGCGCGGCAGGATGCGTTGGGCGGACGGCTCGGCGTACGACGGCGAGTGGCGGCAGGGCAAGAGGCACGCCTACCCGCCCCCACCCCCTTCGCGCTCCCGCCGCAGCCCCTGCCTGCCCGGCGGCTGAGGCGGGATCTGGCGGCATTGGCAGGCACGGCCGCGGCGTGCTGTCTCGCGCGGACGGCTACAAGTACGACGGCGAGTGGCTGGACGACCGCGAGCACGGCCAGGGTGCGCTGCCTGCCGGGAGGGGGGACGCATGCGATTGCCGCAGCGCCCTTCCTCCGCAAAGGCAGGGGGGAAGGGGCTGCGGCACCGGGGGGACACGCACTCTGCTCAGTGCCTGCGAGGGAGGCAGGGCAGCCCCGTGAACCCGCACGACCCTCGTCCGCAGGCAACGCCCGCTTCACCAACGGCGACCGCTACTCTGGCGACTTTCGGGCGGGCGTCGCCTGCGGCGCGGCGCGCGTGGTCACGCCGAGCGGGGAGCGCTTTGCGGGCGACTATGCCGACGGCAAGCGCCACGGATTCGGCCGCTGCATCTACGAGAACGGCGACAAGTACCAGGGCACGTCTCTCTGCGGCTGCAGCCCACCGCCTGCCCACAGGGTCGCAGCAGGCAGCAGCTGACCTCTCTTGCGCCCGCCTGCCCACTGCTCGGAGCGCCGCCTGTAACTGCGTGCGTGGGCAGGGCCTGACAGGCAGCGCCCTCGCCCGCCGCAGGCGAGTGGGCGGCCGGCAAGCGGCACGGCGAGGGCAGCTGCCGCTTCTCGGACGGCACCGTGTTCTGCGGTGAGTGGCGCGAAGACCAGTGGCTGCAGACCGAGGCGGAGCCGAGCCTGAGCGCGGTCGCGGGCACCGGCCTCGGCACCGCGGTCGCCGGCCGCGAGGCCAGCTTCCGCATCCTGGTGCGCCTCTTTCCCGCCGCACGGCTCCCTCGCTGGCAGGACCCCAGAACGTGAGTGAAAGGACTGCCCCGGCCTGCTGCAGGCGCGCGACGCGGGCAGCAACAAGCGCCTGGCCGGCGGCGACAGCTTTGTCGTGTGGCTGGAGGGGCCCGCGACGGTGCACGCGGCTGTAACCGACCAGGAGGACGGCAGTTACACCGTGACCTACGCCACCACCCAGGCCGGCGTCTACCAGCTGTACATCACGAACGGTCCGCCCCCCTGTGCTCCTGCGACCGCGGCAGCTGCCGTTCCTTCCACGCAGCCGTTTTGCTGACGGCTGCTTTACGGCTGCAGACACGGGCGAGTCAGTCGCGCAGTCGCCCTACCGGCTGCGAGTGCTGCCCGGGCCGCCGCAGCCGCGCCGCAGCGTGCTCAAGCTGGACCGCGCCCGGCCGGCCCTCGCCGGCCAGCCGGCCGTGTTTGAAGTCGAAGCGCGCGACGAGCACGGCAACAGGCGCGCCCCCGCCTGGAGCCTCGTGTGGCAGCTGCCTGGCTGGCGGCTCCGAGACTGACTCGCGCCGCGGCTCCCCCTCTCAGGTGCCTGAGCGCGGCGCTGGCGGCCGGGCTGCCGATCGAGTGCTCCGCCTCGGCGGGCGCCGGCGCCTGCGAGGTGGCCGTGCAGGCGGCGCGCGGCGGCCGCTACCGCTGCTCCTTCCTGCCGCCCGCGCCCGGCTTCTACCGCGTGTCCGCCACCTCCGGCGGGCGCCCGCTGGCCAACAGCCCCGTCTCCCTCGAGGTGCCCCTCCCCCCACTCCATGGCTCGCCAGCCGCTGCCCGGGCGCGGGCGGCCGGCTGAGCCTGCTGCTGGCGCACGCGGGCACAGGTGAAGCCTGCCGAAGCGGAGGCGGGCCAGGCTGGCAGCATCCGCGCGCCGGACACCGTGGCCGAGTGGGCGGCCAAGGCGGCGCTGCAGTACGGCTGCGACGGCGACATGGCCGGCTGGGAGAGCGGCGAGGAGGCGGAGGAGACGGCCGAGCAGCGCTACATCAAGGCGCGCCCCGCCTCCCGCCGCTGCGGCTGCAGCTACACCCCCCGGTTGTGTGCTGAGACAGCGGCAGTGACACGACTGTTTGCCGGCGCGCAGGCGCACCCGGAGGTGCCGGTCGTGGAGCGGCTGGAGGACATGTGGAAGGTGACCAAGCTGCAGCGCGAGCGGCGGGCGCGCGAGGCGCGGGCCGCCGCGCTCGCCGAGCTGCGCGAGCTGCAGGAGGCGTCCGGCGCGACCGCCTCTGGCGCCAGCGCGGGCACCGCCCTCGAGGCGCGCCGCCAGCCCCTGCCTGATCCGCAGGGGCCACTCGACAACAGGGTGGCCTGCATCGGCGCTGAGGGACTCTCGCTCCGCAACGATCGCAGGTCCGGGGCGGCGCCGCGGACGAGGCGGAGGTCGACTCGCTCGCCGCCCACCTGCAGCAGACGACCCGGCTGACGGGCGAGCAGGAGCTGCAGCAGCCGGCCGGCCGGCTCGTGAAGTAGTAGGAACCCGGTCAGCTCCTGTCAGCTTGGCGTCCAATCCCCACCCCAACGTCGGAACGACGAGAGAACCCGCCCTTTGAGGCCCCATTTCTTTCTATTCAATTGCAGCCCCCGTCCTTTCACCATTCGATTGCGGCACCCCGAGTGCCTGTCATGGACGCGTTGCCATCGTCCTCTCCTGGCCCAGTGAACGTCTGCGCGCTGCACCCGCGGCACGGCACATAGAGCCGTGCCGCTGCTGGAGCAGCCGAGGCCGCGAGACGGAGTGTTCCCATCATTGCTACGGGGGAGGCTCCAGCCCCTGATCCTGCCTCGGGTTCCTCCTCGTGTTGCCGTCTTGCCGTCTGCTGAGCGTCATCTCTGGAGTGTCGCCGCTAGAGGCCCCATTGAGCCTCATGCCGTATCGATTGCAAGCCAAGTAGCCCACTTTCGCAATTTCCTGTGCAGCCACGACTCCCGCATTGCTGCCACGCTGCGGAGAGCAGGACAGGCATTACAGGAGGCATGTGCTATGGGGGAGGGAGGGGCTGGCGGACGGCTACAGCCGAGCCAGCCCCTGCCTGGGTCACGGGTCTGTGGTTCCAAGCGCGGTCCAAGGCTGCCTACGAGTTGCAAACGCAATACACACCACAAGCGTGGGGAGGCACGCCGGGCGACAAGGGGCGCTGCGCGCCGCCAATTCAGGTTTCGCTGTGCGACTGGCTGCCAGCCAGCCGGCGCGCGGGCGGGGTCAGTGCATCACGAGCTGCACGTCCTCGTAGCCCGGGAAGCTGGGCTGGTGCTTGCGGAACAGCGCCTCGACCGCCGCGTAGAAGCGGGCGTGCACGTCCGCCACGACCGCCTCATCCACCTGCGGCCATCCAGGCACTCAGCGGTGAGTGCGGCCCCAGCCACGCACAGGGCTGCCCGGAAGCCTGGCAGCGAGGGGAAGGGCGGACCGGGGCGCCCGGCGGCCCCGGCGGCGGCTCGATGGGCGCGCCCACGACAAAGCGCAGCCCGGTCGCGGCCGGGAAGGGCGTGAGGCGCCAGCGGCCGACGACGAGGTAGGGCACCGGGAAGCCCAGGTGCTTGTACGTCCACTGCTGCATGGCCGGGCAGTCGATGCAGTTGCGCAGCGCCGCGATTTCGCCCAGGCACAGCACCGGCACCAGCGCCGCCCGCTGCTCCAGCGCCAGCCGCACAAAGCCTGGCAGGCGCAGGCCGGTCAGCGGCTCGGCAGGCGGAGGGCCGGCCTCCGGGCTGCTGCAAGAAGCCCGCCAGGAAGCGAGGCGAGCGTCGCTGCGCCAGCCAGCAGCCCTCCCAGAGCAGGAGGCGGCGCGCCCTTGTGGCGCGTGTACACGACCAGCTGCTTCTGCCGGAAGAAGCGGCTCGTGTGCACCAGCTCCGCCTGGCCGCCGGGCACCAGGATGAGCGAGCGGCCCTCCCGCAGCGCGCGCACGAACGTCGGCCGCGAGACCTGCGTTTGCAGATCACACGGCCACCTGGGGCTGCGGATTCCCGCCCGCCGGCTCGCGGCACAGCCGCCGGGGAGCGCGCGGGGCACAGCGGCGGGAGCGCCCACCTGCCGCACGCCGCACCAGGAGCACAGGTCGCGCACGATGGGCGTGTAGAAGCAGACGGACGCGATGAGCGGCACCGGGTCGACGCCCGGCAGCGCCGCCCGGAACTGCGGCAGCAGCGGCAGGTAGGGCGCGCCTGCGGGCGGGGCGGCCTGTCGGCGGCGCTGTCCCTCATGGGAGCGGCGAGGGGCCTGGCCCAGGGAGGGGGGCGTGCCGATCGGGAAGAGGCCGTGCGGCGCATAGCCAAACACGTACTGCCGGTCGGGGCGGAAGGCGGCCGCGTCCTCAAAGGCGACCTCCACGCGCCCGAACCAGGCGGCCAGCGCGGGCTCCAGGTGGCGCATCAGCCAGCCGCGCACGGCCGGCCACTCGCGGCAGCCTGCAGGTGCAGGGGAGTCGAGGGGGTGTTCAGCTGCGCGCCCTGGCAAGGCCCGGCAAGGCGCAGCCGAGCCGGCGCTGTGCTGGCGCTGACCGAGTGCCTGCTGCGGCAGCCAGCGCATGCCCCAGACAGCCAGCAAGAGGCGGAGGAGGGCGCGCCCGTGTGCTGCGGGTAGCCCTGGCTGGTGAGCAGGTAGTAGAGCGCGAGGCCGCCGGCCCACAGCGCGCAGGCGGCCGCGGCCGGCAGCAGCGCAAAGGAGAGCGCGGCCGCGCAGATGTAGAGGTGCACGGGCGTGTACAGCGCCAGGATGGGCAGCCAGGCGCGGTGCCACGCCAGGCGCGGGCGGCCGGGCGGCGCGGGGGCCGGCGCCGGCTGGGGGCCGGCCGCCTTGAAGGTCCAGATGGAGGCACCCAGCACCTGGCGGCGCGGCGGGCGGCTGCTTCAGAGCGGCGTGGGCCGACAGCGGGAGCCCGGGGCGGGCGGTGCGGGGGGGGGGGGG
>BHFV01000007.1:3650-132441 GCA_003568905.1 Trebouxiophyceae sp. KSI-1 | reverse complement strand
CCCTAACGCCCGCAGGCGGGCGACAGTTACGCGAGTTACACGGACGTGCCGGTCTCCCAGATCAAGCGGGTGACCGCGCAGCGCCTGCTGCAGTCCAAGCAGACGATCCCGCACTACTACCTGACGGTGGAGTGCCGAGTCGACAAGCTGCTGGCGCTGCGCGGGCAGCTGAACGAGGCGCTCGCGGCCGGCGCCGGCGGCAAGCTGTCGGTGAACGACTTTGTCATCAAGGCGGCCGCGCTGGTGCGGGTTCCAACCCCCCGGACCGCACCCTCCTGCTTTCTGCCCCCCGGCTCTCTTTCCAGTGGGAGTGGTCAAGTCCGGTGGTGGGAGCCCGGGTCTGCCCTTGCTTGGGGGTGCTTGCTCCGTGCTGTCAGCTTCTGAGGCGGCTGCGCGGTGATGCCCCCCCCCCCCCCCCTTCTTCCCTTGTGCCCCCGTGTTGCACCGGAGATGTGCGGGCTCTTCCGACAGCCTGCCGCGTGCTCCCACCCGCTCTGCATGTAACCTCCGCAGCGCAGTGACAGGCTGTCGCCGCGTAACTCCCGCAGGCGCTGCGCAAGGTGCCCGGCGTGAACGCCTCCTGGCGGGGCGACGTCATCCGCGAATACGCCGACGTGCACATCGGCGTGGCGGTGCAGACGCCGGCCGGCCTGCTGGTGCCGGTGCTGCGCGGCGCGGACGCCAAGGGGCTGGGCGCCATCAGCGCCGGCGTCAAGGAGCTGGCCGGCAAGGCATGCGCCCCCCCCCCCCCCCTCTTCCCTCCTGGGCGTCCGGGAAGCTGCCGTGCAGCTGCTCGCCTGCTGGGGCTTGAAGGGAAGAGCGCCGGCCCGCTCTGCCGCTGCCGACATCCAGCGAGGGAAGTCTCGAAGAGTTTATTCTTCGCAGCAATATTTGTGATGCGACTATTTTGACTCTTTTACTATGAAAGCGAGTAATATTGCGTCTCTTTTTTTGAAACTTTTCGAAACTTCAAAACAGCCTTGAAATCTATTCAATCAATTAGTCATCGCTGTGGCTGCTCTCTGGAGCCGCTGCGAGGCGTGAGTCGCGATCGAGTCTGTGATGGATGCCAGTGATGCTAGTCCCTGCCCTGCTCTGAGCACTTCTCTCGGCGTACTTCCGCTGAGAAGCCGTACGATCCACAAACTGTAACTGCTACCGTGCCTGTAACCCCCGCAGGCGCGCGACAACAAGCTGCAGCCGGCCGAGTTCGAGGGCGGCACCTTCACCATCAGCAACCTGGGCATGTTTGGAGTGACGCAGTTTGCCGCCATCATCAACCCGCCCCAGGTAGGGCTTGTGATCCTGCACAGGGCCCTACGCCAGGCTGTCTGCCTCACGAGTTCCCTGTCCATGCCTGGAATCTTGCCATCCAAAGCCACAGCTCGCCGGCACCTGCCCCGCGACTTCCTGACCGTAACTCAGGCAGAAAACAAGGTACCAGTCATGGGAGTTACACGGCCGTGTAACTGCCGCAGGCGGCCATCCTGGCGGTGGGCGGCACCAGCAAGCGCGTCGTGGCGGCGCCGGGCGGCGGCTGGACAGAAGCTGGCATCATGGCTGTGACGCTGAGCTGCGACCACAGGGTGGTGGACGGCGCCCTGGGCGCGCAGTGGCTGCAGGCCTTCCGGGCAGCCATAGAGGACCCTGTCACCATGCTGCTGTGAGGCTGTCGTTGAGCTGCTGCGGTTGAAACTGCTGCTCCACTAGCTTCTTGTGCGGCCAGAAGACACTGTCAGGCGCAGGGTCAGCAAGGCACTCTTGCAAGCCGGGCTTTGCAAGGCTGTTGTCACTTGGCAGGGTGTGGCGACAATCATGCTTCGGCAGCTGTGCCTCAACAGGCCAAGGGCTGCACTGGCACTGGCACTGCTGCAAGCCCTAGCGAAGTCGTCGGCACCAGACTCGCCACAGCCAGGCGAGCTGCGGTGGCAGAGTAGACTGCAGGGATACAGCACCGATTGGCTGGCTCGGCGCACGTGGCTGCCATCATCCGGGCTTTCCCCTGCGGACTTGTAGCTGCCCCAAAACAGCCATCTGCCTTTTCTGCTTTCTCCTGGGAGGTGTGGGGTACTGCAGGCCGAGCCGCCCTTGCTCCACAGCGCCAACAATGCAGCTGTCTGCACGTCTGACCGTCTGCTTGGCAGCCACCCGCTGGCCCTGGCGTGTGCAGTGCCCGCTTGTTCTGCTCGCTGACAAATCTTTCGCTTCACAGCCTACTCCTACCACCGCATCTTGCTTCTACTTGTTCTCTCTGCTGAGAATACACTGCCGCCGCCAGGCTCGTGCAGAGCGCCGTTTCGTAGAGCACATGTCATGCAAAGCTACAAGCGGGAGCTGGGCGGTTGTCAGCTCATACAAAGCAAAATTCCTGCAGGGCTCAGGCGGTTGCCGTCCCGCCCTCGGCCACGCCGGTGCCGGTCCTGGCAGAGAGCTCCTGCAGGCGCAAGGGAGTCGACTGTCATCAGTCAGGCGGCAGCACAGGGAGGCGGTATGGACTGCAGCTGCAAATGCAGGATGCAGCAGAATCCACCGGTGATGGAGGGGCAGCCCCGCCAGGCTGCAAGGGGCGGAGCTGGTGCGCTGCTCAGCTCTTGGCTGCTTGGCAGCGCCGAGGAGGGGTGGCTGACTGAGAAGCCACTTGCAGGGCAGAGAAGAGCTGGCAGCGCAGCACAGCGGAGCTATGGCAAAGAAAATGAGTGTAAGGAGGTGGGAGAGGCGTGCCGCATCAAACTGGTAGACACCCAGGCCCTTGCCGACGCGCCGCAGCTTGCTGACATAGTCGGCCGCCTCCTTGACGCCGTTCACCTGCACAGCCACCAGGCAGCAGAGAGCTTGCAATGGCCCACAGGCCAGGAGAGGCTGCAGCAGTCATGCTTCAGCCGAGGATGCTGCTGCTTGGGCCAGACAGCATCATCAGCTGCTCAAATAGCCACGGGCAAATCAAGGACAGCCATTGAATTCAAATCCAGGAAACACAAGGGAGACATCGGCCGCTCCTTGCTGCCAAGTGGTCTGCCTGGAAGCTCATGGAGTCGAGGCAAGGCCCCTCACCTGCTCCTCCAGCATCGTCTCCACAAAGTCGGCCATTTGCGCGTCGTTGTTGTTGTCAGCCACCTCGTGCAGCTTGTATAGGTACTGTGACGAGCGCAGCAAGCCATGTCAGCAGAATTCCGAGTGGCCAGAAGCAACTAGCTGTCTGATAGCAGCAGCAGACCTGGTCCAGACCGGGCAAAGCAAACATGCATGTAGCATTCCAGCTGCCCAGGCAAAGTCACCGAATGTTCGCCCACCGGCCAGGCATTGTGCGTTCTTCGCTCTGCCTAGCAATGCAGTCGCCGGGCACTGCTTGGCACAGGCAGCAGGAAGCAGCAGGGCCGTGCCTGCAGGTTCAGGCGCTCCATGGCGAGCGCGATCTCAAAGGCGTACAGCGCATCGCCCTTCTCCTCGTGGTCAAAGTCTGACTGAGGGGCGTCCAGCGCCGCCAGCTTGACGCGGCCGCCGCGCGACGCCTGCATGGCATCTTTACCTTGGTGCCGGTGCCTCCGCTGGCAGTTTCAGCTGGCCCTGCTCCAGTCGCAGTAAAGCAAGCAGCTGTGCTGGGGCATGCAGCGCGCCCTCCCAGCCAGCATGACACAGAAAGGCAGCACAGCTGCAGAATACTACACTGGAAACGAAGGCGGGAAAGGAGAAAAGACGCACCTGGTAGTCCATGAGCATCTGGGCGTGCTCGCGCTCCTCGGCGGCCGCCGCCTTGAAAAACTCGCGGATGCCGGGCAGCGCCACGTTGTCGCGGTTGAAATACGAGCCGAGCGACGTGTACACGTAGATGAAAGAAAGCGAGCCTTGCTGTCAGTTACCAAGCAATGGCAAGGGGCAATCGACACTCGTTAAAGGACTGTGGCTGGGTATGGCTGCAGACCTCATGGTCAGCTCGTGGTTGATTTGCTCGTTGATGCCGGCCTCGCTGGAGGGGTGAAACCAGACGCGCGCAAGGCCCTCCTCCATCTTGGGGCTGTTCAGTTTGCCCTTGTCCACCGCCGCCAGCTGCTCCTGGCCCTGCAAAGTTTTTCCCACAGGAGTGTGCCTCAAAGCATCAAACGGAGGTTTGATCAATGTAATGAATGAAGGAGGAGCCAGGTACCTCCTCAAAGGGGTTGAACACGACCTCTGCCGTGTCCTTTGACTTGTCCTTGAGCTGCGTGAACTCCTCGGTGCTCTGCTGCCTGGTCTCAGCAGCGGAGGTGACCAGCCGGCTGCAAGAAGGCCGGGCTGCGCGCCTGCTCCGGGCAATAAAGATCAACCGATTGATAACCAGTTCCGATCCAGACGCCAGCTGGAATACTGTAAAGGCCACACAGACGCAGTTTGATTCTGCTCTGTGGCATGTCTTCCACGACACCTGACACGCCGCGCAGCGAAGTGCTTGTCCAAACTCATCAGTGTACATATGTAAGCCACTGGCAAGCGCTGATTTGCCTCGACGCACCCCCGATCCGGGAGCGGCATTCGCGGCATGCGCAATTGTGTGCACCCTGCCGGAGGCGACACGGAACCACATTCGAGCCGGTGATAGCGTCCTACGGCTCTCAGCAGAAAGACTTGCCGCAGGCTGCCGAGTTGGGAGCTCCCGAGGAAGCCACGGACAGGCGCCGCAGCGAGCATGCCGCGAAGGAGCATCGAGGCCGACATTGCTGTGAGCTTCCGGGTGACGGTCGAGACAATTATGCTCTTGATAAGCCTAAGGATGTCGTCTCCGAAAGTGCGACGATTTCACGCTCGAGTTGCAGCGGTCTGAACGTGGCTGGTTCCGGCGTTCGGGCGTTGCACCTTTGGGCTTTTTCCAGACTCGGGTGCTGCTCTTCTCTCTACCATTATCACTGCGTAGCCGAGGGCATCAGGCTCTGCAGGTCTTCCAGCCAACATCCCCGCCATCTTCACATCCTCAATCTGCTCTGACCTCGTGTCCTCCAGCGCTGCGATGCCCCGCTCCTTCACTTCGCCCCTGGCGAGCTGTCACGACGACGTGCTGGAGCGCATCGTGGACCTGAGCGACATCGACGACCTCTTCTTGCTGCGCCAGGTCCGCTTTCCTTCTCCCAGATTCGAATCACCAGCGGCACCTTGCAGGGCAGCGCTGGAAGCCTTCAGTCCACCGCAGGTCGCCAGGCGCTGGCGCGTGACTGTGGACCTGCGACTCAAGTCGCTGCAACCTAGAACTCTGTCGGCGGACCTTGGGAGCCGCTTCCACCGGCTCACGTCGCTCGACCTGACCTACTGTGACCGCGAGTCCTGCCTGCGGCACGCTGCAGCCGTCTGCTCGAGCCTGCCCAGGCTGCAGACCTTGTGCATCAGCCACATCGACGCAAGCCAAGCGGACCAGGTGCCTTCCGAAGCTCACAGCCGCCTTTTGCTGTCAATCCCCGAATGCTGACAAGCTGAGGACTGCGCCACTGCACCTGCAGTGGTTGCATGTCGTGCCCAGGTTGACGTGCCTGCAGCTGAATCTTTGTGGCTGGGAAAAACGGTGCCATCAGGTAGCCAATGCGGGCCTCAGCCTGGCTGCAAGCTGCTCCGCCTTGCAGCGGCTGGAGTTCCAGCGATTCAAAAGGGATGTGCAGTGGGCGGCCGTGCACTCCACTGTCGCTCAGCTGGTCGGCAGCCTCACTTCGCTCCATCTCTCCCTTGACCACCCAGACTTGCCGCCATCTGGGCTGCTGGCCCTCGATACCGGGTGATTATCTTGCTGCATACGTCCCCAGTATCCTGGTCACCCACTGCAGTGATCCGCCAAGCCCATGTGATGAGCCGGGTGAGTGATTCATTGCTGCAGGAAGTTACAAGATCTACATCTGAACTTTGATCAAGGATCCATGCTACCTCAGGAGCTTAGCAGCAATCCAGCCGCCTTCACCAGCTTGACCTCTCTTGGGCTTTGCGTTGAAAACCACCGGCTGTGGGATCCGCAAGAAGGTGCGCTTTTGAGGACTGGGATGAGCTTGTCGGTGACGGCTGCGCGGTCCTCTGCATACCCTCCAGACCAGCGCAGGCCGTACTAAGCGCTGCCAGCTGCAGACCCCGGGATCTTTGACGGCCTGAACAATTTGGTGCGGTTGTCCAGCCTTCGGCTTTGGAGTGACAGGCACATGGCCTTGGCTGGCCTGGCTTGCGTGACGCGTCTCGCTCAGTTGCAGCGACTCGTTCTTTTCGAAACTGTGAGGGCTGATTCTAGAGACCTTTACGGCGAGCCGATAAGGGAGGAGTTGCTGGACCTGTCGGTGGCCCTGTCTGGCTTCCCCTCGCTGACCGAACTCGATGTCCACTTGAAGCCGGCGTAAGTGCTTCTCGCTGAAATCTGATCTGATGAGAATACACCAGCCATTTTGGTTGCGCGCTTCTGCTCAGGATGCTTGGTACTACACTGTTAGGCTGATTCCCCTCTCCTGGCCGCCTGCTCTCTCACCATGTCTGCCTGCTCGTTGCAGAGAGATTACTGGCGTGGAGAGCCTTGGCGTCTTGTCGCAGCTTACACTGTTGGCTTTTCGAGCATGGGACATATACTACAATATTCACAACATATCTAGCGACCTTTTGGCAGTGCTGCCGAGGCTGCCTGGCTTACGTGACCTGGAGTTTCAGGCAAATATCGACAATGCCATCGTGTTACAGGGGCTGTCCGGTCCGTTCCAGTCCCCTGGACACATGGACAACATTTGCTGATTGTGCATCCGCAGTCGGGATTAGGGTTTAGGGTAGAGTGCTCACTGTCCTGGCAACAACAAGAACTGATTTCTGTGCTTCTGGCTGCTCGCAGGGCTTCTGGGCCTGACCAGGTTGCGCATGGAGTTAGGTGATTTTGAAACGCAGTCGGCAACCGACAG
Organism: Trebouxiophyceae sp. KSI-1; assembly: GCA_003568905.1. Classification (NCBI taxonomy): domain Eukaryota; kingdom Viridiplantae; phylum Chlorophyta; class Trebouxiophyceae; species Trebouxiophyceae sp. KSI-1. The sequence goes on along the minus strand of BHFV01000007.1, from coordinate 125,563 downwards.
CTTCACCTGGCTGGCATGCCTGACCGCTCTGGAAAGCTTTGAGCTCGAGAAACTAGGACCGAGTAGATGGCCCTGCAGTAGTGGCCCAGGCAACAACCTCTTGCAGCATCTTGCTGCGCTGCCAGCACTGCGGTTACTCAGATTGGACGACTATTTACAGCTAGGCGTCGACTTGCAGCCGCTTGAGCGCCTGCCACGGCTCCAGCTGCTCATCCTGCCCTGGAGATTCACCTGCACTGAGCAGCTGCCGCCGGGGCTGCGCGTGCCTTTTCTCAGGGGCCTCAGGTGGGGCAGGTATCGCCAACTTTCGAGCTGAGACCGCGCAGAGAGGCAGCCCGCCGCGTTCCAGCGCTTGCAATGTTGCCTCACTCGTTTGACACTCGCGGGGAGTTGTGCCTGCAACGATCACACCGCAGCCAGAGGCGGTGAGGAGCAGAGAATGTTGGCTGCACGCATGCTGCTTTGCAGATTTGTTGGACTCTTGCTGCTGCCGTTGGTGCCAATCTCTGTTGCCACCAGATGAAGCACAGTGAGTGATGCGCATCCACCGCGGCTGCAGCTCCTCACTGTTCCCCTGTGCTCTGCGTCCTGCAGAAAACGGCTGCGTCTCCTTTTGCACTTGGGCGGCCTCCCCTGCATTTGCGTGCTTGACTTACACACCCTTTCCAATTCTTTACAGACACTGGATGCTTTTCCATCATCTACAGTTCAATTTCAGCATGGCAGATTTTCAAATTTCTTCCCATTCGGGTTCTGCAGCGCCAACAACAAAAACCAAACCACTCTGAAATTTTCCCGCTAAATACCACTGAAACTCACTAATCGTCAGCACCATCTTCAGGCCTGTGGCTGCCGAGTGTCAGGCTTTGCCTGCCTTCCAGTTCCGGCCGGAATCCCGGCCCAGTTCTGTCGGTGCATCCGAAACCAACGCTGAGATGCCCCCGCTCTTCACCTCGCCCCTGGCGGATTGCCGCGACGACGTGCTGCAGCACATCATTGACCTAAGCGAAGTAGACGACCTTTTCCTGCTGCGCCAGGTCTCCCTCCTCAGCTACTGCAGCGCTAGTCATCGCGTTTTGCTGCACCGTAAGCCTGCAACCTGACCAGCAGGTCGCCAAGCGCTGGCGTGTGGCAGTAGACCTGCGGCTCAAGTCTTTGCAGCCTTGGACTCTACCGGCCGGCCTCGCCAATCGCTTTCGAAAGCTCACCTCCCTGGACCTGACTCGCTGCGATCGCGAGTCTCGCCTGCGGCACGCTGCAGCCGTCTGCTCGAGCCTGCCCAGGCTGCAGGCGCTGAGCATCATCCACATTGGCGAACACCTGCCGGACCAGGTGCCTTCTATAGTCCACACACACCTTTTCCAGTCCACTTTCTCCTGGTGACGCGCTGAGGACAGCGCCACTGCACCTGCAGTGGCTGCATGTCGCGTCCAGGCTGACGTGCCTGCGGCTGCAAGATCCTGGCTGGGAAGACGTGAGCCTGCAGGAAGCCACTGCGACCCTCAGCCTGGCTGCAAGCTGTTCCGCCCTGCAGCGGCTGGAGTTCCAGCGATTTGAAAGGGATGTGTACTGGGCGGCTCTGCAATCGACCGTGGCTCAGCTGGCTGGCAGCCTCACGGCACTCCACCTAACTGCCGGCTTCCTTGATATTCCGGCATCTGGGCTCCTGGCACTTGACACGGGGTGAGCGGCTGCGTTGCTGCCGATGTCCTAGTGGCTTGCTCTCTGGCCACTGCAGTGTGCCGCTGATCCCATTCAATCAGCCGAACGAGTGTCAAATCGCATGCAGGAAGCTGCAAGAGCTGCACCTGGGCTTTCATGACGGAGTTATGCCACCTCGGGATCTGAGCAGCGGGCTGGCCGCCCTCACCAGCTTGACCTCACTGAGGCTGCGTGCTCAGACCCTCTGGGATCCAGAACAAGGTGCGCTTCCGTTTTATGAATGGATGGCTGTATGGGTGATAGCCTCGCAGTCTTCTGCCTGCAGCCTGATTGGACGAGAGCAGGCCTCCTCAGTCACCGCTGCCGTCCGCAGACCCCTGGTGCTTGGACGGCCTGAACAACCTGTCACGGCTCTCCAGCCTCGACCTGTATGATGCTGAGCGCTTGGACTCGAGAGCCCTGGCGCGGCTGACGCGGCTCAGTCAGTTGCAGCGGCTCCGCATTTCTATGCAAGGCTGTGATGATGGGTACAACCGCGAGCCGGAGGAGCCGATGGACCTGTCGGTGGCCCTGGCCGGCTTCCCCTCTCTGACCGAACTCGACCTCTCCTTTTTGCATGCGTGAGCGTCCTTCCCCCGCCCGCTGACTAGGCAACTGGCTCATTCCGGACGCGTTCACAATGACCAGTGCGCAGCTGCCTGAGGATGCTTGGAATTTGAGCAGCTTACCCACTAAATTGCGGCCGGCAACCTGCCATCTCACTTTGCCTGCTCTTTGCAGAGGGGTGGTCGGCGTGGAGTGCCTGAGCAACCTGGCGCAACTCACGCGGCTGGAGTGTTCGACCTATCCCAAGATGCTTCGGCCTGCTGCCAGTGCTGGAAAAGATGCCAGGTCTGCGAGACCTGGATTTCTCGGCACGCCTCCGCGACGTCACGGAGTTACAGGCGCTGTCCGGTGCGTTGAAAGCCGCCGCCTTTTAAAACTGACAACACTTGCATGCAAAGTCCGGTGTTGCCTGCCCTGTCGGCTGCAGCTGAGCCCGCCTCCTGTTGCCTGCAGGTCTCTCCCGCCTCACCCGGCTGTGCGCAGATTGCGGTCACGCTTATTCGTATTATCCTGAACGCTATTCATGGTTTGGACAGCGTTCGGCAGCAGCCACGCACTTTGCATGGCTGGCACGGCTGACTGCGCTGGAAAAACTTGAGATCGGGCGCGGGTGCTGGCGCTTGAGCGCCCCCAGCAACCTCTTGCAGGGTGTGTCTTTGCTGCCGGCGCTGCAGGCTCTCGCTTTGGAAGGTGTTGTGTTCAATGGCGTGGACTTGCAGCCTCTCGAGCGCCTCCCGCGGCTGCGGCTGCTGCGCCTGCCAGAGGGATCCACCTGCGCTGAGCAGCTGCCGCCGGGGCTGCGCGTGCCTTTTCTCAGGGGCCTCAGACGGGACCCCTTTAGCCCGCTTTGAGCTGGTGTGGCCACAGAATAGAGAAACCGCTCACTGCATTCCAGCTTTTCAGAGGCTGGCAGCGCTTGCAAAGCCCTGCCTCACTTGTTTGACACATCGAAGAGTGATGCCGGCAACGATCGCAGCCAGAGGCGGTGTGGAGCAGAGGACAGTAACAGTTTGGCTGCAAGCGTGCTGCTCTGCTGCAGACTAGATGGACTCTTTCTGCTTTTGCTGCTGTTAGTGTCAGTCTCTGCTGCCAGCCGAGGAAGAAACACTGCCAGTAAACCGCTTCAACCTCCGGCTCCTTTTGTGCATAACGAATAGGCACAGCCGCCCAATGTATTTGTTTCAATGCCTCCCTGTGCTCTTCGCCCTGCCGTGCAGAGGACATGCATTTCCTCTGTATGGCTCAGCTTCCAGCCACTGCGAGCCTCTTGTGGACCCGCCCTGTTCTTGCAGAAAGCGCCACGCCCTTCACCTATTCTCTCCGCAATGCACTGGCTGTCCCAGCTACGGATGGCAAGTCTTGGCCTAGCACCGGCTGGCAAGGCCTGCAGCAACCCTGCTTTGCTTCTCACCGAGCCCACCTTGGCAGGCTGCTGCCTTCCCGCCCTCTGCTTGCCTGGCTGTGCCCACGCCCTTCTCTTGAGCCCTTATCTTGTCGGACTTTTGTGGTGAATTGCAAGCGATTAAACCGGAGCGTTTGCTGGAAACAACAGCAGCAGCGCGACAAAAGGTGCAAGGGGAAAGCAGGCGCTCGGCTCGGGCGAGCGAGGCGGCCAGGCCGGCGCGGCTGCGGCTGTGCGGGTCCAGGGGATTCAGGGGAGGGGGAGGGGAGGGGGCAGCCGAGCCGTGGCGCTGGCCCCGGCCGGGCGCATTCCAATCTCGAGCAGCAGCTGTCGGCGCGCGCCGCCAGCAGCGTGGGTTCAGGGGTTCCTGCTATCCGCTCCTCTAGCTAGGCTACAAGCGTTCCCCCGGGGCGCGCCCGCCCTAGGCGACAGGCAGCCGGCGGGAAAATCGCGGCGGGGGTGCAGCGCGCAGCGCGTGCAGAAAAAGGGCGCCGCGGGCGTGGGGGCTTCCGCCGCTGCCAGTCCGCTCTTTTCGGCAGTCGAAATCGCGGCGCCGCGCCCGGGTGGGTCCATTCCAGGACCCCCCGCAGGCGCCGGCCTCTCTAGCTGCGCACACTCTCTCTTGCGCTCTCACTTACCGCCGTTGTCGTAGGAAGCCTTGACGCTGACCGGCTCCTTTTCGGGCGCGGCCTCGGCGGCCGCGGCGGCGGCCTCCTCAGCCTCGCGCTCGCGCGCCGAGTTGAGTTGGGCCGCCAGGCTGGCGGAGACCACCAGGAAGGCGCCCACCCAGCCGGTCGGGCCCCAGTGCTCGCCCAGCAGCGTCCACGCAAACAGGGCGCCCCACAGCGGCTCACTCGTGTAGATCAGCGCAGCCAGCGGCGCAGGCACGTCCTGCAGCCACCGACCGGCACTTTGTCAGAGATTTGATCAGAGATCAAGGAAAATATTGAGGCAAGTTGAGAGATACCGGAAGGTTCGGGCCGTTCTTGGAACTGTGCACGCTCAATATCTGGAAAGCCTGGTCGATTTGCGCAGGCTGCAAGCCCGCTAGCAGGACTGATGCGTGCAGACCGTTTTGCATGGCACAGCACAGCCAGCATGGACCCAGCCAGCAGCAGCAGAAAGCAGCCGCAGCAGCAGCCGTCAGGACTAGGAATGGTGCTAACAATAGCGGCTGCCACAACGGCATTATCACATCCAGACACGCAGGCCCAATGAGAAGAGGGGCGCCATGCCTTGAGCGCGTTGATCTCCACCCACAGCGTGAAGGCGGTGGTGGCCAGGCCCATGTAGAGCAGCAGGCCCCACGGCAGGCCGCTCAGCTGCGCCATGATGTCGCCTGCGGACGGGGCAGGCGCGGTCCAAACGCTCAGCAGAGCAGCCCAGGCAGGCCTCAGCGACTCGCAGCCTCCCAGCAGCAGCTTCCTTTCCAGCAGCAGCACGGCAGGCAGAGAACTGGGCGACCTCCAGCCCAGCTCTCGCGCCGCAGGCTTCCTCACTTGCGCCCGCCGCCGCCACTGCTGCTGCTGCTGCCGCCGGGTTTAGGAGCGCACCCGGCGCCTGCGTGGTGAGGGTCTGGATGATGTGGGGCGTCTCGAACAGCGTGGCGGCGGCCGCGAGCGTGCCGAGCTGTACGGCCACGAGCTCGCCCGTCAGGTGCGAAAACTCCTGCGTAGCCGACTCGGAGCGCCACTTCTGCACGCCGAACAGGACGGCCGAGAGGACGCAGAGGCCGTCGCCGACGTTCGGATTCGCGTCGCTCGTGGTCAGCAGGCCCACGCCTGCGCAGCCACCGACCGTTTGTTACTAACCTGTCGATTAGTCGTCTTGTTCAGATTCAAAAGACCGAGTCTAAGATGCGTGTGGCGAGTGGCTGCAGACGCCGACGCCTCCAGCAGCGCGCCGAGGCAGAGCCGGCATCTTGTGGGTGCCTGTTGCTGACAGAAGCGGCCCGTGTGCGACCGGCAGCGATGCTGTGGCACCGCGTGACTAACGGAAGCATCCTGTATCCTCCAGATGACAGAGAATGTGCTGCGGTGGGTCGCAGCAAGCCCAGCAAAAGAGGCATGGCTGTTTGCGAGAGCGCGAGAAAGGGAGGGGGGGAGGGGGGAGGTGACGCACCGAAGAGCGCGACGAGCGAGGCGACCCAGGTGGTGGTGGCCACGCGCCGCCCGCTGAGGCCAACCAGCAGCGGCACGATCAGCACCATGATAGTGGCGGTGAAGGAGCCGTGGGCGGCCGTGGTTGACTCGAGGCCGATCGCCTGCAAAATGTAACCGCCTGCAGGGTGGGAGTTACGCAGGGTCAGGACGGGGCACGGCGGCGAGATGCGGCAGGAGCAGCAGGGTCGGGACTGGCAGGCACGAGCTCAGTGAGATGGGAATGCAGACATGCTTGGCTTGTTGGGCCGTTCGGACGCTTGCCAGCGAGACTGCTTCAGGCTCAGCTGACAGCTGCTCGGAGGCTACAATGAAAGCGTCGGCCTTGCAGAATGGGATTGGCGGCCTCGCAGTGTAGGATGAGTGCGGCTGCGGCTCCTGGAGCTTGTGAAGGCACAAGCAGCGGCCTCTGTCGGGAGGCGAGGGCGCACCAAAGAGCCAGAGGCCCAGCTCCACGCCGGCGCCGCGCAGCTTCGGAATCTGGAAGCCGCGGATGATGCCCGGCAGGAAGACGGCCGCCGCTAGGATGAAGCGGATGGCCGAGATCGCGTCGCTGCTCATGGACTCCTCCGCCAGCTTCAAGGCGACCTGCAGTAGTCCCCGACTGGTGCAAGTGAGTTGGCAGTAAGCAAATAGAGGCAGCTACGAAATTTCTGCTGCTCACAACCCAGCCTCTTGCACAGGAGGCAGCAGCAAGCTGCTTCATGCACCTGCGTGGCAGTTCTGAAGCTAGCCGTGCAAGAAGTCGTCTGTGCCAGGCATGGAACGCGTTCTGGGATTAAACACTGAAGAGGAGCGTGCCTGGTTGCTGCCGAATAGCGCACTACCCAGGTTGAGCAAAATCATGGCCCTGCGTGGCATTTGAGTGGTACCTCAGGCACTGAGATCCGCTGGGCTGCTGGCTGGCTGCCCCCGGGCTGGCTGCACGCGCACCTGACGGGCCCAGTGAGCGAACTGAAGATCTTAGTGTTGAAGGCGGCCGCGACGCCGACCGCGGCAGCACCCGTCTCCTGCAGCAGCTCGGTCTATTCAGCCAAGATCTCGCCTGGAGGCGGAATGAGCGCAGGGACTGCCGGCATCCATGTCGACCGGCACCGATCGGCTTGCATTAGTATTTTGAGCACACTCGCCATGTCCGAACGCAGGCAGGCGCGCCGCGAGGCTCGGTTCGAGATGCGCAAGCCCCCACCCACGTGCGCTTCTCCCTGGCCAGGTGCGCGCGAGCTCCCAGCGGCCCCCCGCTCGAGTTCCACGCTCCAACGGGGCCCCAACGCGCGCAGAGACGCCCTGACGACGCTCCTGGCTGGCATATTCTGGGCCTGGGACGCTTGTGCTGACATGGCGCGCTCCCGGAGGCCGCGCGCTGGGCTGTGTGGCCATCCCTGGACCGATCCAATACCGGACCGATCGCAGGGCAAGCTGGGGGGCCTCCGGTGAGGGGCCACAGCGCCCGGTATCTCGCCGCCAGCCGCCAACGGCATGTGCCCCAGCCTTCGGGCTGCCGCTCCCCCGCGATCGGCGAGCAAAGCAGTCTGGAACAGTGGGAGATGGGGATCACCAGCAGCGCGCCCTGCACCGCCTCGCCCTTCTCCTGCACCGCCTCGGCCACCTCGCTGATGTCTGTGTCCGCCACCTTCTCGACGAGCTCGACCGCGCGCTCCACCAGCCCAGGCTCGCTGCGGACGGCCACGTGCCGTGCGTTCCTGCCGGCTCGCCGCGCCAGCAGGCCGCTGCTGCCGCCGGACGCCCCGACGCGCACGCGCGCATCAGGCCGCCGCCCTGCGGGCGCCGGGCCGGCGAACGGCGCGACCGTGGGCGGGCGGCCGGTTGCCATCGGCCCCATCACCACCATGACTTCGACTTCTGGTGGCGGGGCGCAGTATGAGAGCTACAGGCCGCAACACCGGGGTGCAATCTCTTCCGCGGGTTTAAGCTGTGCCTCAAGCGCGCGATCAGCATGCCACGACGATGGGTCCCGCTGAGACAAAGTACTTGCAACAGGCGCCTCTTCCAAGAGAGGCATACGTTTCTGGGGCCAGGAATCCAGACAGTGACCGCTCCTCGCCGGGCGGAGCAGTGCTTCTCATGCCACAAGCGGCCGTCACCCCGGCGCTTGGTCCTGCTTGTGCAGGTTCTTCCTGCGCGCACCAACGGCCTGCCGTCAGCCCACAGCTTTTGCAGCTCACACCGTTGCCAAAAAATGGGTTGCGGAGAGTATGTCGCACCAGAGGCCGCCATACCTGCAGTAGCACAGCCGGTCCAGAGACAGTCAGCCGCAGATGTCTCCTGTAGCAGCCGCAAACGTGGGCATTGCGGAACCACACGGAGAGGCCGGACCGGTAGTGTGGATGCTGTTCATCGCCGTCCACCACTCCACCTGAGACCTCGTGCCAGCACTTGCCGCAAGCCATGTGCCACGCATCCGTCGCATCAATCTGGCACCTGCCACCCCAGCATTCTGTCAGCCTCTGGGCCTCCCTGCAGCAAGGGCACTGCGAGGTGCCCACGGAGAAGGTGGTGCCTGATGAGCAGGTCTTTCGGCTTGCCGCAGAGCGTGCACGGCTTGCGGCCATAGTCGGGGTCGCTGCCCTGCCCCTCCCGCCGCGCCTTCTTCTCCGCCTTGGCCTGCTTCACAGCCGCCTTGCGGGCAGCGCGCTCCTCGGGCGTCTCGTTGCGCTTGCTCATCAGCAGCAGCCGCCCTGCCCGCAGGCTGCGGCGGCCTGCTGCCTGCCTGCAAGGCGATGGTGAGGAGTTGCTGGCAAAAGTTGAGGGCGGCATGTGAGAGAGATGGGTGCAGGTCGCACGCATTGTTACGGCCACAACCTTGCGGAAAGCAGCACCCGTCAGTGATGTTTCTGCAGTTAAGTGCCGCACCCGGCTGGAAGGTAGCGTGGCAGCCGGACAAAGGCGAGCATGCGCCGAGCAGTCGCGAATCTATCACCCCCGAGTGCTCAAGCGCAGCTCTTGACCTTGCTCTGGACTGATCTTCTGCAAGTGATCACTGAGAAACGATTCTACAGATTTGGCTGAGGAGGAGAAGCTTGCGAATGGCGAATGGAAAGCCTGCCTGCAAGCCTCACCCACTTTTTCCACGGATAGATGGCGTGTTGAATAGTCCTGCGAGAGCCACCGCTCTACTGCAGGCTTACTAGCGATGGGCGGCGGCCTGCCGCTGCGCTGCGGCCGGCCCGGCGACAGCCCGTGCTGCCATCTGGCGCCTGCAGCTCGGGTGCGTGCCCAGTGGCTTGCCGATACCTTCCAGACCGGCCTGGTGTTGCCTTTCTTCAGAGCTCATGGGCCAGAGCCCGGCCAGCGCGGTCGCACCGTTCGCATGTCCCCTTCCGCCGTTCCGGCGCCGGCGACCGGAACGCCCCGACACCGCGCTTTGCCTGCTGCCTGCTGCTTGGGCGCCTTCAGCACGCTGTTGAGCCCCTGGATACGGCTGGCCCGGCCCGATCGACACGTACGACCGGCCCAGGCGGCCGGCGCGACCCGCGCTGACCGAGTGGCGCCGCCCGGAACGCAGGTTGCGCCGGCGTTCCGCGCGGGGCGCCGTGCTTTCGGCTGTGGTGAGCGGCGCGGGGCCCGCATCGCGGTGCGTGCCGGACATGGCGATTCAGCTGAGGAGTCGGCCGACGGCAGCGCCAGCAGCATCTTCGACAACAACCCCCAGTTCAGCTCCGTCTTCAAGAGCGTCATGGCACGCCAGGGCAAGTCGGGCTCAGACAGCGACGAGCCCGGGCGCGATGCCAGCCCGGCTGACCGCGCCTCCTACTCCTCGCCACCCCGCCCCGAGCGGTGCGTCGCTTCCTCCCGCTCTCCTGCCGCGAGGCTTTTGCTCGCGAGCACACGCCACTTGACCAGCTCATGGGGCGCGCAAGACTCGCCTGTTTGTAGCCCCCAGCTACCGCCCCGCCTTCCCACACCTGCTTCCTCCCGGCCCCTGCCCTTCCCCAGCTCCTGCAGCTCGACACACAGCTCGCCAGACGCTCCATGTGGCTGATGCCCGCAATCACTCCGCGGCCCGCAGGAAGCAGAGCGCGGTCGAGGAGGTGCTGCAGTCGGCGCTGAACCAGAGCCAGCGCAACCTGCGCCGCCTGGACGAGCTGCGGCAGCAGCTGGAGGCCGCCACGCAGCAGGAGGAGGTGCAGTACGACCGCATCGAGTTTGCGCTGCAGCGCACGACCGCGGACGCCGCATACATCGCCACGCTGAACGAGCTGCGGCTGGACGACCAGCAGAAGCTGTTCGATTTCGAGCTGGAGATCCAGCGGCTGCTGGAGGAGCTGCACGGGCCCGGGCAGGCGCCGCCCGCGTCCTTCGAGCAGCCGCGCAGCTACGGCGGCCAGCCGAGCAGCTACAGCAGCTACGGCAGCCAGGAGGGCAGCCATGAGGAGCCCGGCAGCTGGCGCGGCGAGCCCGAGCCGCAGCCGCAGTACGAGGAGCCGCAGCATGAGGAGCCGCAGCAGCAGCCTTACAGCTGGGCCGCCGAGCCCGAGCCCGAGCCGCAGCCGCAGCAGCACGAGGAGCCCAGCTACAGCTGGCAGCAGCCGGAGCGGGAGGCGGAGCAGCCCGGCCGCAGCTTCAGCTGGGACGCGCCGGCAGACAGCCAGGAGCCTGAAGCAGCCGCCGAGCCGGAGCCGGAGCCGGAGCTGGAGTCGCAGCCGGCAGCCTCTGGATACAGCAGGCGGCCGCGCAGCCCCGGGCGTACGTTCGCCTGGGACGAGCCTGAGGCAGCCGCGGACAGCGCGGCGCCGAGCAGTTCCTGGCGCGCAGCCGACCAAGAGGAAGAGGAGGAGCAGCCGCCGCAGCAGCAGCAGCAGGAGCAGCAGCAGCAGGAGCAGCAGCAGCGGGCGGCAGCTTACGAGGGCGGCGCGACGTACAGCTGGAGGGGGCGGCCGGCTGATGAGCCGGAGTACAGCTGGCGCAAGAGCAGCCAGCCGGGGTGGCGCCGGTGGGCCAATGCCGACGACGAGGAGAGCGACGCCGAGGACGGCTACTCCAGCTCAGAGGCCTACTCCATCTGAGAGTGCCCGGCCCCCCGGCTTGGAAACGAACGAAAGCGGCCCTCGCGACTGCTGCTGCTGCGAGAGTGGACTGGCGTGCCGTGAGCTCTGACCCGGCCTGTGCCCCCCGTTTGTCAAGGGGGCAGGGCGTCGTGTTTGCCGTATGGATTTTGCCGTGCCGGCGCGGGCGTGTGCCCCGGCCTCTGTCCCATTGTTGTTCCGTCCCCTCGTGCCCGGTGAAAAATGCGCAGCAGAATCCGCGGCCACAGTTTCTTGCGCTTCGACCAGCAGGCGCACGGGTCTCCGGGGGCTGCTGGGCCGGCGGGAATGCAGTTGTAACGCCCACAATGGAGCCACCACCCACCACGCTACCTCTGGCTCGTCATTGCGAGAGACGCGTAGTTTCGGGGAATTTCGGCAATGGGCTCACAACAAACGCGCAAGCGGAGGCCAGTCATCCCTTGCGGAGCGCTCGCAAACCACGCACGCTGGTGAAAGCGAGCGGCGATTCTGCTCGGCCGCACAAAACGCGCAGCCGCACTGCGGGTGCGACACAAGCGCTTTCACATCTCGCTGATACAGACTTGTGCTTGCCGGCAGCAGCCAACCACGAAAAGCTGGCCGCGAATTCAGTTCCTCCGACATGCGGCGCCGGCCGGCCAGAAACTCCCGGGGAGTCGAGTCGATCGTCTTCTATACAGCCAAGTCATAACAAAGCACCGATATGGTCGGATGAGCTCGACGTTTCGAGTACGGTTGCGGCTGCTGTCCTCCATGACATCCTTTTCTGCACGCGCTCTGAAACACGGGCCAGCAGAACTGTCCAGACTGTGCACGGCTGGTCGATTGCTGAGATCAAGACGAGCATGCCATTCTCGACCTTGAATCTCGCTCTTGGTACTCTGTAGGCCTCGTCATCATGCGCAGCCTGCTGGTCATGGGCTACACGGATCCGCGCTTTCCTCCACCAGGAAGTGATACTCTGCCGCTTGCTTCTTGCACACGGCACCATCTGGCGCCTTGCTGGTGCTGACGCAAAAAAGCCCGTTGCAGATGGGGACACTCCCATCATTATCTACGGCTATACGCCTGCCCTCTCTCTGGCTGTCGTTGGCGTTGTGAGCTTCGGAATTTGCTCAGTCGTCCTCGCTGCACTGCTTGTCAAGCTGAGGTGAAGCTCCCTCCTCAGTTGCCTTGGTGCCTTGCAGCAGCAGCAGCACGCGTCCTCCCTTGTCTGCTGGCACCTTTTACTAATGCTTGGCCCTCCCGCACCTGCCTGCCCTGCTGCTGCAGGTGGAACTGGGTTGCCTTCCTCACCCTCGTGGGCGCCCTCTTCGAGGTGGTCGGCTACATTGCCCGCGCCCTCTCCGCCAACGTTGACCCCTACCGCTTGACCTTCTTTGTAATTCAGTACTTCTTCATCGTCTGCGCGCCCGTCTTTTTTAGCGGTGAGGCGCTTCTCGCCTTTCCCAGCGCCGAGCAAGCTTTCCCTATCTCAGAGGGTGAGCAGCCCCCGTGCTGCAAGCTGCTGTGACTGGGCTGAGGGGGGCCAGCAATCAGGGGTGTGATACACAGCAAAGCTGCCTTGACCTCATGATGGATTCCTATCCGTTTGTTGTGGGCCGAATCACCGCTAGTGAGCTGCTCTCCGGTGCATCCTGCTGGGGCCAGCAGCATGTCGGCATCTGCTTCCTGTCCCGCCTGCTACCCTGCTGCTCTGAGCCTCACCCCGCTGCGCCGCAGCCGCGATCTACCTGGCCTTTTGCGGCCTGCTCAAGCTGGTGGCTGGCACCACGCCGCCCGTGCGCCCGCGCGCCCTCTTCCTCACCTTCCTCGCCTTCGACATCGTGACCACCGTCGTCCAGATCGCCGGCGCCGCCAGCATCGGCGTCGCGGAGAGCAATGGGCGCGACCCGAACCCGGCCAACGACGTGCTCATCGCCGGCCTGGCCGTGCAAGTCGCCAGCTTCCTGGTCTTCCTCGTCATCTTTGCCGTCTGCGCGGCCCGCCTCGCCCGCCGGCCGGCCAAGCCGGAGGCGGCGCCGTCCCCGCCGCTCGTCCGGCGGGCCTGGCTGCTGCTGGGCGCGCTGCTGCTGCTGGGCCTGCTGGTGGAGCTGCGCACTGTCTTCCGGCTGGCGGAGGCCGCGCCGGGCGTCATGAGCAGCCTGAGCAGCAACGAGCGCCTCTTCGCGGGCCTCGAATACGTCCCCATCATCCTGGTCGTGGCTGGCCTCGTGTGGCTCTCCTGGGAGCTCGCGGCGCTGCAGCGGCGGGCGGCGGCGGAGGCCGCCCCGCCCGCGGCCGCCGTCTGATGAACGAGCCGCACCGCTCTGAATTCGTGGGATTCTGTGTGCATGGTGCGCGGCTGCCAGTAGGAAGCGCTGCTGGCCATAGCTCGGCTGCGCGGCTGTTCTGGCTCTGCTGCCAGCTGGCTCTGCCTGCTGGCCTGAGTTTGCTTGCTCATAGAACTGGAGAGGGGTGAGTGCGTCAGGAGTGCGTCAGAGTCGCAAACGCAGACAACCGAGCTGTGGGATTGTGCAGGTTCCGCTCGCTGTAACGCTGTACAAAGGTCATGCAAGCTGGGAGCACTGTACGATAGCACGCTGGTTCCATGCTGGGTGCGCTCTTCTTCTTCTTCAAGGTGGCAGGGACTGGTGGCTGGTTTCAGTGCGCTGTGAGCTGAAACGACTCGCTGCACACTTCTCAGTGGTAGCGTCACGCATCAGCGACCAAACAGCAAAAGCGCAGCCGCCAGATTCAACCTTCGACCACTTGGAAGGGATGACCTGTTGCTCATTCTTGAGTAATTCGCCCGCAGCGCACTGTCGCAGCCATTGGCGCGCCCGAGTTTCCGCGGCCGCCAGCGAGCGGCGGGCGGCGGCATCGCAGTGGAGCGGCGCGATCACCAGTTGACAGTGGGAGCTCTTCGCCCGCTCGCGGGCGCTTCATGCCGGTCTTGGACGCCAGTCCGAGGCCACGTGCAGGGCAGGCACGCGCTGCAAGGGCCGCGCTGCAGTCTCCCGCACTCGCTTACAAAGCGCACATCGGAACACTCTCTCGCGCGCGGCCGCGCCGCACGCTGCGCAGGCCGCCTCGTCGCTAGCACTCGCCACACTTCGGTCAGAGAAGGAAAACAGGCTCGCGACCACACCGGATGGCACGCCTCGCAGCAGCCGCAGCCCACCAGGAGCAGCAGCACCCCAGTCGCTGCCAGGCAGCACTCGGCAGCTGTCTCGGCAGGCGCAGCAGGCATGACTTGCTACTGCTGCGGCGCCAAGGGCAGCACACGAGCCGCCATGAAGTGATTGAAAAAGACTTCCAGCCTGGCAGCCGCCTTGTACCAGTACGTGTCCGCGGCGTTGTACAGCTGCGCGTTTCGGAATATGCGCCGCACGTCCGCCTGCGAGGGGGTTAGGGTTTCAGGGTTTCTTTCAAACCCTAACGACCGCTGTGAACGGTCGTCTGGATTGCAAAGTTTCAGAGCTGAGAAAAGAGCAGTTCTGCCGTCTCAAATGTTTGATTTTGAGGTTGGGCCAGAGCGTCGAAACCATTGTCAGCGGGTTTCCGCGTCTCGGTGCGGAAGGCCTCCCAGGGTTCTCACCTGCAGCAGGTCGAGGGTGAGGTAGAAGCGGCCGGTGGCCAGCCTCGCCTCGATCTTGCTCAGGTCCATGGGGTCCTGCAGGGCACGGCGGCAGGTTGAGGAGGGTCAGGCTAGGGTTTGCATCACCCGAGGACAGGCAGGAGGCGCGCGAGGAGCTGGCGAGACAAATTCGGTCTCAATTTCCCGAAATCTATCGAAATCTGAACCGAACAAAAAGGCCAAGGGACAGCGAGGAGGCGTCGGAATCCTGGGGCACAGTTTTGCTCGCGGGCTCATTGAATGCATGTGACCGCACCGAAGCACGCACCGAGCAGCAGACGAGGGGGTAGGGTCGCCGCCCACCCCAAAAGGGACGGCAGAACTTTGAGGCGGGAAGCCCCGACCGCCGAGCCATCGACGCCCCGGGAAAACGGGAAAACAGACCTCAGAAACCCCGTAAAAGGGGGGAAAAAGAGGGGGCCGCGCCTTGATGATGTCATAGTAGTCTGGCACCTCCTCAGCACGGACCGGCAGGCAAAAGGCGGGCGAGTCCTCGTGAGCCCTCAGAGCCGCGACCGCTTCGGCGCCCAAGGCGTGGATAGCCTCCACTGTCGGCGCCACCTCCTGCCCACCCAGCAGCAGCCGGAACGCCGGCGGCGGCGGCGGCGTCCAGCCGGCCTCCAGCACGCCTGCGGCAGTTACGCCCGGCGGGAGTTACACCGCCGACCTCGCCCCGCCTCTCGGACCGCGCCCGTCCCGTCTCAGGAGACGGGAGCGCCCGGTTCTGCTCCCTCCCGAACCCTAAACTAGACCCTGAACCCTACGACCCAGGTGGTTCCGTTCGCCAGCCTGGCGAGAGGCCCGCACCCGGGATCTCGGAGGCCTGCAGCGGCGGCCGGGACTCGTCCTCCCAGTGCTGGAGGCCGGGATACAGCCAGTGGGCCCGGCTCAGCGCTCTGAGTCGCGAGTCGACGGCTCGCCGCTGCGCCCGCAGCAGCTGCGGCAGCCGCGTGTAAGGCAGCCCCGGGTGCAGCACCGCCTCCATGAGCGTGCCGCCGTCGTAGTCCTTGATGTAACCGACCCACTGCGGCAGTTACAACGGGAGTTACGGGCCCGCTGCGGGCCGAGTGAGAGGCTGCGCTGCGCGACTGTCTGGTGCGGGCAGAGGGCGGCGAAACGATTCATGCACTGGAACACGACGAGAGGAGCGCTGGCAGAGCCCGGCGCAAGCAGCATGGATGCGACAGCAGTGCTCTTTCAGGGCCTGGCAGACCGCTTGACAGAATCGGCACCCTGCTTCCCGAACCCTCACACACGAGCGGCCGGCACGGCCCCAGGCACACCCGCCAGCAGGCCGCCGGGCTTGCACCAGACATGTGCTCTGCACGCACCAGCGGGGTGGCAGCAGCCTGGTGATGGCAGCAGCCCGAGGGCGGCGCAGATAATCGTTCAAAAGACTGTAACATTGTTTGGAAGCTTGTGAAGAGCGGCACGAGAAATGGAAAACTCCCGGAAATCCGACAGTGAGTTTATCGTTCAATTGTGTGCGGTGGCAAGCGGCACCCTAGACAGCAACACTAAACCCTAAGGGCCGCACCCGGGAGCGTTCCAGCGTCACAGTCGCGCTGAAGTCCTGCTTGGCGAAAAACGTGACGGCGTTGTTGTCGGCGTACGTCAGGAAATGGGTCAGCTTGTCGCGCTCTCGCGCAAACTCCTGCGTGCCGGGCGTTAGGGTTGAGGTTAGGGTTTATTCTAGGGTTTAGGATTTGAGGCCTGCCGGGCCCAAGCAGTGGGCGCAAGGCGGCGCGGACGGGAAGGAAGGAAGGGGGTACAGCCCTTGCCAGCCCATTGCCAGGCTGGTTGGGCAGCAACCGAGCTCACACTTTCGCGCGCATGGAGCAGTGGGGAACGCGGCACGGACCTCAAACATGAATACTGCAAGCTGGCGGGTGGACGCCTGGGCCATGAAGGTGCGCACTGATGAGGTCTATAGGGTGAACAGGCCTAGGAAGCGCTGGCAACGGGGGGGGGCAAGCGCTGGGCACTGGAACACCATGTGGAGCTCGCGGGCGGGGGTGTCTGCGAGCTAGGAAAACTATAAACCCTAAAGGGCGGCTTGGCCGCCGACACTCTCCCTGGAAATCGGCCGCCAGACTTGGGGGGCTGGCCTGTCTCGGTGGAAAGAGTAAGGCAGGTTGTCGACGGACTAGGGTTCAGGGCATAGGGTTTCCACCTTTGTGTAGCTCATCAGGCGCGCGCCGAAGCCCTTGACCTGGTCGCTAGCGCTGACCGCGCAAAAGGCGATCTCGCCGAAACCCTGCAAATAGGGTTTTGGGTCACTGTCCAATCGGTCGTCCGTTTGGACCCTCACACTGCCGATCGGCATCGCCCATCCGTGCCTGTGGCTGAGATGCACCGCATGACTCGCAGCGGGCAGGCGTTTGTTAACGTTTGTAACAGAAATTCTCGATATTCCTAACAAGCGTCTGTTGAATCTCTTGTATGCATTCTCTTGTCGTATCTTATCGCTATCTTTATCTTTGTTTCCTCTTTTTTTTGGTGACACAAATAAGCGGGGCAAGAGGGGAGGGGCCGAGAGGGATGGGTGGGCGGTTGCCTGCGTGCGAAAGGGGCGGTATTTGATATTTTCGCACCTTTATTTTATTTTGCTGGTGACACACAGGCTGGGCAAGAGTGTAGGGGCCGAGAGGGTGGGTGGGTGGTTGCCTGCGCGTGGAAGGGGCGGTAGGTTATGCCGCCCACGACCGAGCCGTCGGCCCGCACCACAGCCACGCTGCGGTGGCGCCGGTCGAAGACCAGCCGGGTGATGTACTCCTTGGGCATGTTGGGCAGCTGGCGGGAGAATATGTTTTTCAACGCCAGCAGCCTGCAGGGACGCGCTTGCGTGAGCGAGGATGAGATCATTAATCGGACCATTCACGAATGTTCCGCCGGCTCCTCCTCCTCTGAAGCATGGATTTCCCGGATGGCAAAACTCGGTGTTGTTCCGAGCACCGAGCTGCGAGCTTCCCTTGTCCTGTTCATGGTGCCGAGCTCCGCCTCGCTCGCGTTCAGGCGTGCGGCAGCGTTGCAGGTGGCAGCCGCACGCGCAGGGCCGGTCTGCTGCGGGAAGCCTGGGGGCCTTGCTTCTGATTAATTTTAGATTCTATGTAAATTATACACAGATATAGACTGTAAACAAATTTCTTACTTTTTAATAACAATTTTTGGGGCTGCAGATGCCCCGCCAGGCGAGCGCCCACCAGCCAGCTTGCCTGTGAGAAACCCTAGTGCGGTCGGCGGCACTGGACTCGCACCACAGGCTGTGCTCCGGTCGGCCGTCGTTCTGCAGGTAGCGGAAGGAGAAGGCGCCGGCCGCCTCCTGCTCCTGGAAGAAGAGCTCCCGCTGGCTGAAGGCGCCCGCCCTGGCGCTGATCGGGGGCGCCTCTGTGACCACCGCCAGGCTCTCCAGGTCCAGGGCCGCCGCCTCCACCTCTGCATCCCCGTCTGCATGTCCGCATCGAGGATTGGAGCCTGCTCAGGTGCCGACACCCACCAGCTTTAGTGGCCAGCTTGGGCAGGGGCGGCGGCTGCGGGTGCCGGCGCACCGTCGTCAGGGTCAGGTGGCTCTGCAGGCGCTGCTGAGCTGGGCAGCGGCTGGCGTTCAGCCTCGGGAGCAGCAACGGTGCCGTTGGCAGCCGGGGGCGCTGCCAGAGGCAGCTCTGGCGCCTCCTGAGCGGCGCCAGGGACACCATCGGCTGCCTGCGAGCCAGCGAGCGCGATGGCTGGGCCAGCGGCGCCTAATAGAGCCAAACATCCGGCCTTGCCTGGCCAGCAGACGCTGTGTGTGGCGATATGGCGCAGCCTGCGGCTGCAATGGACAGCGGGGCACCGACCTGGCCATCCGAGACGCCTCCTGCGCCGGTTCGGCGGCGCTTTGGCGCCGGCTCCTCGCCACCCATTGCGATCCCGCCTACCAAGGAGTCAACGGCCGCGCCCCGGGGCCCCGCCGCCGGAGCCCAACCAATGCCCGGGCAACATTACTGTCAGTATATCGCCGGTAAAGACTTGCCGACTGCCCTCTCGCAAGCTTGTCCGCGTCAAACAAGAACGAATGCCTGATGGGAGGATGCAAACGCGGTTGCCTCCGCTTGAGAGTGCCTGGCTCGTGTACGATTTGAAGCTGCGATCACTTTGAGATCGAGTTCAGTTCAGTGGTGTCCAGCGCTTGAGGGGTGATGGACCCTCTCACCTGTCTCTGGCGCGCCCATACCAGTCCTCTTCTTTTCTGCACACCAATGCTTCGCCTCTGGGCGCCGGCTTGAAGACGAGCGGCGGTGCTGGAAGGCGACTCAACCGCTGCAAGGGATCGCTCTGCCAAGATGGTCACCAAGTTCACCTTTCGCACGGTGACGAACAAGACCTTCGAACTGGAGCTGGAGCCGGATGCCAAGGTGCATGTCCTCCGCACCGCGCCTCCGTCCCAGCGGCTGCCCAGGACCGCTCGGAATGCCGGACGATCCTGGCACAACGCTGCCTGCCACGCCGATCGCGGCTGGACAGTCCCACCCACCCGTTGTGTGCTTAATTTACGACCGTGCGCGCAGGTCAAGGACGTCAAGGCGCGCATCCAGGCCGATCAGGGCGATGCCTTTCCTGCGGAGCGAACGATGCTGATTCACCAGGGCAAGGTGCGCCTCGGGGCTCTCCTGCTGCAGGATCACACAAGTGACCCGGCGTGGATTACCGTGATGCCCCCCTGCCCGTCAGTGAGGCCAGGCAAAAGCATGCCTGGCTGCCGGTCGCAGATCCTGAAGGACGAGGAGGGACTGGCGGAGGCTCAAGTGACCAGCAACGGCTTCCTGGTCGTCATGGTGCAGAAGGTAGCTTGCCTCCGTCCCTCCTTCCTCCGCTTATGCCTCCCGCCCACCCTCCCTTTCCCTCACGTGCCAAGCAGCGCGGGCTGCCCTGCAGCCAAAGGCGGCCCCAGCAGCAGCGGCACCGGCAGCAGCCACGCCAGCAGCACCAGCCGCTGCGCCTGCGGTTGGCTTCCTCGATCCTTGCCAACCAGCAAGACGGCCTCCTGTTCTCGGCTGACTGTGCTCCTGCCATGCCAGGCTGCCGCCACCCCGGCTCCTGCAGCCGCAGCCACGCCGCCGCAGCCNNCCCCCCCCCCCCCCCCCTCAAGCTGCCCCGCTTGCTGCCGCAGGTCAATTCAGGCCGCTCTTCTTGCTGAATGAGACACGCATGCGAGTGCTTGCTCGCTCTGGAGACTGAGATTCAGATGGCACTGCAGGGCGGCCAACCCTGCAGCAGGTGCAGGAGTTACAGCCGATGCGTACGGCAGCTCTGCCTCCCAGCTCTCGGTCGGGCCGGCCCTGGAGCAGTCGGTCAGCCAGGTGTCCTGCCCCCGCTGGTCTGGCTGCAAAGTGTTTGCCCAGTTAAGGCCACAGCATTGTTTTGCTTCCAGTATGCCCTGAGGGCAGCCTCTCAGCATGCCCCCAGAGGGGCGAGCTCCGCTGCCACAGCCGGCCCATCTCGTTGCTGCTGCCAGCGGTCTTCTCTCGGCCCTTTGCCCAGCAACTCAAGCCTCCACACTCTGCGATGATGACGGTCAGGTAACTCACACGTCGTAACTCCTGCAGATCGTGGAGATGGGTTTCCCGCGCGAGCAGGTCCTGGCCGCGATGCGGGCGGCCTTCAACAACCCCGACCGGGCGGTCGAGTACCTCATGACGGGTGCGGACCCTAACTCGTGCACGCTGCAGCAGTTACTCTCGCGCTCCTACTGGAGAAAGCCTGTGGCGCCTGCTCGTCCCATGCATCGGCATCTTTTTCGTTCCGTCCTTTGAAGTGTTTGCGCTTGGCAGCAGCGATGCGACTCCTAGAAAGCGACCAGGGAGCGCTGTAGCAGCCGCGGCAGGCACTGGCATTGAGGCACGCAGGGAACTGCTTCACCCTCACCCTCCCCCTCCCTCAGTCGGCTGCTTCCAAGGCCGAGCCGTGGCCCGTGGCTGTCTGCAGGCATTCCGGAGGGGCAGGGCCAGGAGGCCCCTCCCCCGGCGGCCCCTGCAGCCAGCCAGGCCAGCGGCGCGCCTGCCGCAGCCGGTGGCAGCGGCGCCCAGCAGGGTCAGGGGCCGGCTCAGGGGCCCAACGCGCAGCCTCTCGACATGTTTGCGCCGCAGGCAAGCAGTCTCCTGCCTGCCGCGCAGCCCGCAACGAGACCACACTGCCGCAGCGGCCCCTGCGCAAGTTGGTTACTAACTGCAAGAGCGCCAGGCACGGCCTGCCGCATTCGGTGCACCATGCTTGACACCACCCAGGCAGGGAGCGCAGCCGGGGCTGTCGATCTGTGGCGTCACATGTCTCCCGAGCGTCTGGCCGCCGCCCCGCAGCTGCAGCTCCTGGCTGCATGTTGTAACTGACGCGCGCCGCTTGTAACTGCCACGCAGGGCGCGCAGGGCGGCGGCCCGCTCGACTTTCTGCGCGGCAACCCGCAGTTCCAGGCGCTGCGGCAGGTGGTGCAGACCAACCCGAGCATCCTGCAGCCGATGCTGCAGGTGGGGCAGCCAGCTCCCTCCCCTGTGAGCGCAGCGCTCAAGGGCAGCCCATAACGATCGGGCGCACATGGCGCATGTGAGACGAGTCAGAGGCAGGGAGCCTGGCTGCTCTGCCTTGCCAATTGCATTGATCGCCACAGAATGCTGCAGGCTGCGTGCCTGAGATAATTCTTGGAAGTCCGAGGCTCACCGAGGCTGGCAAGCCTGCCACCATGTATTACTAATCTTACGTCGCCCTCTTACGGCAGCTCCTGCAAGCAGGCAGGAGCCCCTCAGGGCCGGCCCTGCCTCCCCACAGCAGCCTGCAGGCCGCTCACAGTCGCCCACACACCACTGTCCAGCCGCAGTGACGCTGATGACTCGTGTGACTCACGCTCCATTACTCGTGTGTAACTCGCGCAGGAGCTCGGCAAGAACAACCCGCAGCTGCTGCAGATGATCACGGCCAACCAGGCCGACTTCCTGCGCCTGCTGAACGAGGCGCCGGGCGAAGGGGAGGCCCAGCTGCCGCCGGAGCTGGCGGCCGCGGCGGGCGGCGGCGGCGGTGCGCCCTCCTCCGCACCCGCCTCAAAAGTTTCCTTCGTTTGCCCATTTCGAGTTTGAGCAGCTGAATTCTTCATTTGTTCATTTATTTCTTCATCTGTGTGCATGACTAGTTCTTCATTCGGATGCCCGTTTATTCATTGGTTTCACACAGCTCGCGCTGCCGCCGAGGGCTGCGGCTGGGACCATCGAATTTATTAATGAAATTGATTAAATCAATTCATTCATTCATTCATTATGCTGCGTGTTGAAACGCTGCGGCCTCGAACGTCTCTTACAGATGCGCACGCTTGCCGGCGAGCCCGACGGGCCTCCGGCAGCCGGCCGCTGCATGCCCAGCACGCGCCTGCCGGCTTCCCCTCCCAGCACCCCTCCCAAACCTGCCACCTGGCGTGATCTCAGCCTGCTTTGCGTGCGCTCACTGCAGGCGTCCAGATCGAGCTGAGCGAAGAGGAGGCGGCCGCCCTGGAGAGGCTGGAGGGCCTCGGCTTTGAGCGTCAGGCGCGTAACCCCCGCCCTGATTGTAGCTGCCTTCGCTCGTAACCACTGCTCGCGACTCGAGAGTGCGCCTGCCCGGCCGTAGGCGTGCCTGGAGGCCTTCCTGGCCTGCGACCGCAACGAGGAGCTGGCGGCCAACTACCTGCTCGAGCACATGGGCGACGACATGTGAGCGGCGTTATCGCATGTAACCGACGCAAAACAGCCTGGCATTTCGCTGTCTGTCGTGCTGAGGGCCGGCTGGGAGCACGGCCGTTCGCCCGCGGTTGCCTGTGCGTCGATGGCGCGCAACCTCCCTGCCTGTAATTCGCTGCCGTGCCAGCTTTCAAGCACACTCGCTGGTTGGCGGCGTGTGACACTTCCAAAGCCCCAAAAATTGCAGCCGCAGCATGTTCAGCAGAGAAGACCTGGCCTCACACAGTCCCTGCCAGCCAGGCCCTCCTTGACAGCAGGCGTTCCACAAGCCAATGGCATCGCATGCACTTCACAGGGCCTGGTTCGGCCAGCTGGCATGCGAACGCAGCCAGCCAGAAGCAGTGCAACGCAGCTGACAGCTTGCGGCGGCGTTGGTTGGGCCAAGTGCAGGCGGCAGCTCCCTGCTCTTACACTCTTCTGCACACACAGCCGGCAGGCTTTGCGTTCGGGCTGCCTTGCCAACGGGGCAGGGCAGTCTCTGGTCCAGCAGCGCAGCGCCGTGCCGCAGCACCCTGAGCTGGCCGGTAGGAGCACACATCTTTTTGCCGCCACTAAAAAGGGGCAGACGCTCGCGGGCCGTCGAGCTGCAGGCAACGCCAGTGCCATGCAGTCTGCGGATTGGCACAGCTTTGCCTACACGCTCGCGGCCATTCAACTGCGCCCTGGGCCCTCTGCCTCGCGTCAGCTGACGGACAGGAACCTCTGCATGGCTTCGTACAGCGCGGGCGGCCAGCGCGTGTTGCCGCGCACCCACTCCATGCGGCCCCAGCGCGGGTCCAGCCTGGTCGCCGTCTCAAAGTGCTCCTCCGCCGCCTGCTCCTCGCCCGCCGCCCACTGCACCGCCGAAAGCGCCGCGTGCGCCTCTGCGGCCGGCAGCGGGGGGTTACAGAGTGGCGGCAGTTACAGGAGCTTGCAGCGCTTGTGAGACACAGAACACAGGCCTGCAGATGTAGCTGCAGGCCCTGGCTGTGGCGGTGAAAAGGCCTGCTGCCACTGCGTGTTCGCTGGAGGCTCAGCAGCGCCCCTCCCGCCGCTTCGCATGCGCAGCAGCAGCAGACTTTAACCACCCCGTGCCTTCCCTTCACTCAACCAGCTTATGTAAAAGAGAACAGATTGCTGCAGATGAAGCAGCAGCCACACTTGGGGAGAAGTGAAGCTGGTCGAGAGAAGTGAAGGAAGGCACGGGTGGTAGAAAGTCTGCTGCTGCGAATGCAAAGCAGCGGGAGCGGCGCTGCTGAGCCTCCAGCGAGCAAGGCAAGCAAGCAACGGCAGCAGTGCCTTTCACTGCCACAGCCAGGGCCTGCACATGCTTGCGCTTCGGGCAGCAGCTTGCGAAGAAGGCACTCGACTTTCGGTCCAAGGAAAAGAAGGCGTGGCTGAACCAGGAAAGCTATCTGGCGTTATTTTTTTATCGCAACAGAGCAGCTGCCAGGCGGGCTGCAGCAGGCCAAGAGTTCCTTGGGAGGGAGGCGAGCAGCCACCTGCAAAGGTGGGGTTCTTCCGCAGCACGCCCCGCATGACCTGTCCGCTGCGGCGCGCCTGACCGTCCTGGAACAGCAGCTCCGCCTCGCGCAGCCGGTAGCCTGCGGGCGAGCAGCCGCTCAGCCCGCATGGCCGGAAACACAACCATTTTCGGAATATTGTGCATTCGACCATATACTATTGAACCATTCAGAAAAAATCTTCTCCGAATTATCTGTAGCACTTCGAGCGATTTAGAAGTGCTGAATTTTGCAGGGAAAGCAGCCAGGCTGGAGCGGCACCCACAATGATGTGATCTGCGAACTATGCGCCTCGAATTTCCCCTTTTATTCGAAGTTTTGCCGCCGATCCACCGGCTCTGTAATGACTGCAAGCAGGCCCTGCACTGCACACAAGCGTGCCTGGCTAAGTGTAAGTGGAGAGGAGAGCCGCCTGGGATGCCTGGTGCCAGGTCGGCTGCCCGGCTGTAGCTGCTCAGCGCCCGCTTGTACTCGCCCAGCCGCTGCAGCACGTTTCCGGCGTTGTACCACGCGGCAAACTCCTTGGGATCACGCTGCGTCGCGCCCTCGCAGTCCTGCGAGTGACGCGATGACTAACGTCACTGACGCTGTGACTAACGTGACTGATGTCATGACTAACGTTATTGACGCATCACGGGGAGCCGGGCCAGGCGAGCGTGCGGCTGCTCCCAGCGCCGCATGCGGTCCCAATGCTCGTGCCAACTGGCGGCTGTCACCCTGGAGAAGCGCCGTCTGACTGAGGAATTACCGGCACCCATACACCAGTGACCCTGTTTTCCCCAGAGCCCCAGCGGATAGCCACCTGGAACGTAGCCGCCTGCTGCAGCTGCTGTCCCTGCCACGCTGCCAGCGTCAGCGCCACCAGCAGACCGAACCCTCGAGCCTCCAGCGCCTCGTGGGTCCGATGCTCCTCGTGCGTCTGCGTGACTCGCGCATGAGTACGCATGACTCACGGTGACTCACGCGTGACTCGCGCGTGACTCGCCAGGCACGTGCGCCATCCCGGGCGCGTTCGGCTGCGGCAAGACGGTCATCAGCCAGGCGCTGTCCAAGTACTCCAACTCGGACGGCATCGTCTACGTCGGCTGCGGCGAGCGCGGCAACGAGATGGCCGAGGTGCTGATGGACTTCCCGCAGCTGACGATGACGACGGCCGATGGGCGCGAGGAGTCAATCATGAAGCGCACCACGCTGGTGGGGCCTCCCTGCCCGCCTTTTTGGAGGTTTGGGTGCGGTGCATGCGGGGCATGTGCGTACCGCTGCTGGCGCGGGGAGCGGCGTCAGGATTGCCTGGCCGCTGCAGTGCACCAGCCTGGGGGGTTCGGCGCGCTCTGCGAGCCGCGCCGAGCGTGTTCCTGCTCCTACCAGAGCACCTCTTGGTTCGTGCCCCTTTTCGACCGCCGGTCGCCCCTCACTGCCGCCTCCACCCCTCCTTCGCCTGCCCCTGACCGGGCCCGGCCCCCTGCGCCGCGCCGGCAGGTCGCCAACACGAGCAACATGCCGGTGGCCGCGCGCGAGGCGAGCATCTACACCGGCATCACGCTGGCCGAGTACTGGCGCGACCAGGGCTACAACTTTTCGATGATGGCCGACTCGACCAGCCGCTGGGCCGAAGCGCTGCGCGAGATCTCGGGCCGCCTGGCCGAGATGCCGGCCGACTCTGGGCGCGCCCCCTTCCCCCCGTCTCACCTGCATGCTCGCCCGCATGCCTCCTGGCTAACCGCCCCTCCCACCTGCCTGCCTGTACGGGCCCCTTACTAATGGGCCCTGGCATGCGGCTCTGGCCCCCCCCCCCTTTTAGGCCGCAGCTCGCCTCGCCGCGCAGACAGCCCTGCGACCCTAAACCCTAGAACAAACCCTAACGTAACGCCCGCCGCAGTTACCCGGCCTACCTGGGCGCGCGGCTGGCCTCTTTTTACGAGCGCGCCGGCCGCGTGACCTGCCTGGGCTCGCCCAAGCGCGAGGGCAGCGTCACCATCGTGGGTGCCGTCTCCCCGCCGGGCGGCGACTTCTCTGACCCGGTCACCTCCGCCACGCTCGGCATCGTGCAGGCGCGGCCCCCTTCCCTTCACCGCAGTGACTAAAAAGTATCGCGACTAATTAATCCCGCCTGGCCCTTGCGGCGATGAAAAAAAATCCCCCCGGCAATTCTCGATTTTGCCACTTGCAATGCAGAAAATAACTCGAAATTGCAAAAATACCCGACTTTTGTACGTTCACCGGCCTTTTTGGGCTCGCGTTATGGGGCATTCGCGATCAAAAAACAAGTGCCGAAAGCTTCTCGCGAATACTTTCGCGAAGCGAATGATAAACCACTTTTGCTGGCGCTCGCGATACTTTCTGGTCACTCCGGTATCGAGGAAAAACGCCAGGCTGGCGGACTGCCTGCCGTCGGGAGCGAGCACTGAGCAGGCAGGCACTGCGATGCCGCCGCTTGCTGCCGGGAGTGGAAGGGACCGTGGGAGGAGGAGGGACCGGGCCGGCGGGTCACTGGTGGCTGTGGGAGGCTGGCGGGCGCTACCCACGCCCCAAAGCAGCAAGTGGAAGGGGCTCAGGGCGCGGCGCGGGGCCGCGGGCGACTGCACACCCTCACGCCCGGCCGCCGCAGCGGGCAGAGCCGGGCCGAGCCGCCCAGACCGGCTGCAAAGCCGCCGAGAAAGGAGGCGTGCCTGCACGTCCCTCTCCACTGCCGCGGCACGCTCGCCTCAGAACCGACGCCCCCCGCGCACTGCCGCCCGGCAGGTCTTCTGGGGCCTGGACAAGAAGCTGGCGCAGCGCAAGCACTTCCCCTCGGTCAACTGGCTCATCTCCTACTCCAAGTACACCAAGAGCCTGGAGCCGTTCTACGACAAGTTCGACCCCGAGTTCCTGGCGGTGCGCAAGGTCGTGCGCGAGGTGCTGCAGAAAGAGGACGACCTCAACGAGATCGTGCAGCTCGTCGGCAAGGCAAGCGCGCCCGCGCAGCCGCCTCCCTGGCTCCCAGCTCCCCGTCGCGTGGGCATGCGAGCATTGTGCTGCCGTCTCTTCTTTCGCCGGCATCCGAGCCGTCGCTGCTCCCCCGACACCTCATGCTGCTCTGCTGCTTCCGTGCTTGCTCGCCACATCCTTTGCCGCATGCGGCGGCGCCCCCTTGCTACTTCGCGGTGTTTTCATCGAAGGGGGGAAAGGCCACGTGCTCGTTGCATCCCCCTGCCAGCAGCAACAGCAGACCTGCAGGAGGTGTCGCTGCTTGGAAGGCTGCTCGCTGTGCGGACGTGCTGCCGTGCTCTTGGCTGGCGGACTGCTTGCGGCGCTTGCTCGCGCCGTGTCGGAGTGCCACGCCTGAGCCGGCTGCCCCGCCTGCGACTGGCAGGACTCGCTGGCGGAGGGCGACAAGATCGTGCTGGAGACGGCGCGCTTCCTGAAGGACGACTTCCTGCAGCAGAACAGCTTCACCAAGTACGACAAGTACTGCCCCTTCTACAAGGTACAGGCCTGCCTCCCTCACAGATCACAAACCAGCTCCCGTGGTGTTCTGATAACACCGAGAAAACAAGAGCAGTTGAGACAAGACTGGCAAAACGACGGCAAAGAAAGTAACTCATACACGCTGGGCTGTCGCGCCTCGCATCGGCGACCGTGCTTTCCCGACGCCTGCGCGGTTTGCGCCGCAGAGCGTGGAGATGCTGAAGAACATCGTCGCCTTCCACACGCTCGCGACGGCGGCGGTCGAGCGCACGGCCGCCGGCGGCGCGGACGGCCAGAAGGTGACCTTCAACGTCATCAAGCAGCGCCTCGGCGACCTGCTGTACCGCATCACCAGCCAGAAGTTCGAGGACCCGGAGGAGGGCGAGGAGGCGATCAAGTGCGGCCCCCCCCCCTCTGCCTTCGCAGCCCCTCTTCTGGCGGGCGGGTGAGGGGAAGGGCAGAGAGGAGCGCCCAGTGAGGCGGGGGGCCTGTGGCAGCTGCTCTGAATCTGCTGTGAATGGACACAGCTGGAGGGCTGCCGAGCGAATCTCGCTGCGCTTGCCAGCCGCTGAACGGGTGGGGCGCGGTCTGAGGCCCGGCATGGCTGCCTGCCTGCCGCAGGGGCAAGCTGCGCAAGCTGAACGAGGAGATCCACGAGAAGTTCCGGCAGCTGGAGGAGGACTTCCGGTAGTGGAAGACCGCCACAGGATAGCCGCTTTGAACCAGATTGCCCCCGGCTCGCGCATAGGCGCGGCCGCAGCCGCAGGCAGCGCCAGAGCTGCCCTTCGATGCTGAGCATTGGCAGCGCTGCCGCTGCCGCGGCCGCATAGACCAGAGATTCGCGCCTGCAGCAAACGCGCTATCCACCCCCAGGGATTGGGGGCCTGTGCCTGTAGCGGCTGTGCCTTGAGCCTGAGATGCCTGCCGACGCTGCGGCACCCTGACTTGCTGGCGGTGCTCAGCGCGCGCGACTCGCGCCTTGTAACCAGCACCCAGCAAGCGCCTCTCCAGCTGCGACTCCCTCACCCATTTGCCTCTTCACTGCCACCACCGCTTACCCCTTGCAACCCATGGCCCTGGCGAAATGGCTGTGCAGCTGCCCGGATGGGCACTGCTGCCGCTGGCTGAGAAATCGAGTTGGCTGTTAGCGAAGGGAAGTGTTACATCGCCACCGCCGCTCCCGGCTGCGCCGCTCACGCGGCCGACCGGATGGACTGCAGCTTCTTCTGCACGCGGCGCACCGGGCGGGCACTCGTTCAGCAGCTGGCTGAAGCAGCAGCACTGCATGCTGGGACGTACAGCATGATGGCAGTGTGACAACACTGCCTGCCCTTCCGTCTGTTTTCAACCCCTCCCAAGCATTTTGCTGCTGGGCAGGCGCAGCAGTCGCCACAGTTGGAGCAGCACTGATGGCACTGTCTGCACCAGGCACACACTCCCGTCGCAATTGCACCCCCAGGGAGGAGGGGCGGACCTTGAGGTTGGCCTTGCGCTCCTCGTACGTGTGCTTCGGCTCCTTCCACTTCTTCGCCTCCTTCGGCTTGCTGCGCTCCTTCTTCTTGAAGGAGGGGTCCGCCCGAATGGCCGCGTGCGCCTGCAGCGAGCGCAGACCGTGCTATTCAAGATGCAGCTGGCATACTTATGCTGCTGGCGGGCATGCACTCGCTTTCGAGCGTTCCAGGAGAAGGCATCGCCCATCCCCTCATTAGCTGTTCCAGCTCCCCCTCTTCAAAGGGCATGTCTCAGCATGCTTCGAATCCCGGCTTCATGTCCCCTCGCCACTGCAGCATCAGCACCCTGGTTCGGCCAGTCACATTTCGCCCCTTTTTCCATCTTCCCCTCGCCCATATCTTCCTTCTTTCCTGCAGTCTGCCTCGTCAAGGATGCGGGAAAAAGGCGGGAAAAAAAGGAGGCGCGCCTCCTTGTACATGTCCTCCACGTTCTCCGTGTCGATGCCCTCGGCCAGCGCGCGCGCAAAGTGCGTGTGGTACTTGTCGCCATTCTCCTCCTCGAGCCACTCCATGTAGTCGCGCACATTGCCGCCGTAGATGTAGTTGCGCAGCGTCTCGGCGTCGAGCTTCTTGTCCTCGGAGCTGTAGCCGACAAACCGCTTCTCGCTGTGCGGGATGTCCAGGCCGCCGTCCAGGCCGCCCTGCGCAGGCCGCGGCCCGGGCCTCAGACCCGCAGAGGAGGGGCTGCAGGGGAGGCGGGGCGGCGATCGGGGGGGAGTGCGGCTGGCCTCGCAGGCGAGAGGGGCAACATCGAGGCTGCATGCGGCGTGTGTTTGAGGCCAAACTGGCGAGGGAGGGAGGGGGGAAAGGACAGGGGCGAAAGATCGTGCCTTGAGGGCCGCGAAGACCTTGGAGCCGGTGGACGTGCGCTTCAGGCCGGTGTCCAGCAGGCAGGTGAAGGGGCGCGGGCCATCCTCGACCTCCTCCACGTTGTAGTCCTCGCCGGTCGCCTCCTCCTGGCCCTTGTACGTGTCCGCCAGGTTGAACTTGGTCAGCACCTGCACGGGCACCGGCGGCACTGAGGTCAGTCCCGGCCAGCCCGGCGACCGCATGAGCAGAAAGCCTGCTGCAGGAGGCTGTGCGCACCCGGCGGGCGACCAGCAGGCCGGTGGCGTAGGCAGCCGCAAAGTTGGTGTAGCCGAACTTGATGCCGTACCGCTCGAGCTCCTTGCTCTGAGCCTGCGCGACGATCACATCGCCGGCCACCGTCGCGTACACGACTTGGCAGATGACGTTCGTGTTCGTGAAGCGAACGACGAAGCGGTACTTGGGCGTGTTGTACCTGCAGCACGGCGCCGCAATCAGCGCCTCCCCGCGGAAAACCAAGGCATGGCCGCCACCCCGATCGCCGCCAGCAGGCCTGGGCGCCGCTCCGCTATGAATAGCTCCACCAGGCGCTGTGTATCCGCTGCGCCCCAACCATCGGCAGCCACCCAGCCTGGAGCCAGGCGCCTGATCGCAAGCCTGCTGCTCGCTATGACGCCTTCGCCGCGCCCTGCACTCCGAGTGACAGCGCCATATTGTAGGAGCAAGTGCGAGGAGCGCACTTGTTCTTGTCCTGCGTGCACAGGCGCAGACGAGCGCGGTAGTCGGTCTTGCCCTGCCGCCGCCGGCGGTACTTGACCTGGTATCGGCTGAAGTACGCACTGGTCTTGACGACCTTGACGTACCCCATGTTGACCGACGCTCTGGCACCCGCCAAGCCGAGCTGCCTTTCGCGATGCGCATGCGGGGGAAGGCGGCGGTTTGCCAGGCTGTTCGTAGCCTTAGTTTTCGGTTTCTCGACGAAAAGTTCGTGAAGGGACTCACCAAATACCGAAGACGCGCTGCGGGGCATGCTGGTTCTCAGAAAGGAGCGGCGGCATGCGCACTCCCCATTGTGCACCGCATGCTATGGCGCATAGCTTGCGCCCACTTCTTGGTGAATCAGGCCGAGCTGGCAGCGAGAACACACGTGTTCTGGCAGCAGTGCTTGCGTGCCGGGAGCGTCAGGCGTTCAGCTACGGCGGGCCTCGCCAGTGCAAAGCGGCCAGTTCTGTTGGTACAAACGCAATTCCCACACGATGCCCAGTTTGCATGCCTGCACTCACCCCTCCTGCCCGCCGGCCGCCGGCTCCTGCGGCTCGGCGTCGGCGTCCTCGTCTTCATCGTCTGACGAGTCTGACCCACCCTCCGGCTCGCCCGCCTCCTCCCTCACGTGCACGCCGCTGAAGCTCTGCAGCAGCAGGCGCTGCAGGTCGTCGCTGCCGATCAGGTTGGGCACCGCCGCCTGCTCCTGCAGGCCGCCGGTCGCAGTCAGCTGCCGTCAGGAGAAGGGAAGAGAAGCACACGAGGCAGGGGAGAGCGAGGGAGGTGCCTGCTCGAAAGCAGCCTCCTGGCCCTTGGCCGGGCGCGGTCCGCACAGGTCGCCCTGCTGCTCGGCCAGCAGCCGATCCAGCAGGCCGCCCTCCGCAGCCGCCTCCGCCCAGCCCTCGCAGCCCTGCACGTGTGTCTCATTGCGCATCTCACCCCCACGCCATCTAGCGCCAAACCCACCAGCCTGCGCGGCCCCCTCTGGACACAAGCCGAGTCCCGGGCTGCCGAGCAGGGGGCAACAGGGAGGGCCGCACGTCCAGCGACTGCTGCAGCTGCGGTATGCTGCCGGCCGCCTCGCGCAGCTGCGCCGCCACGTTGAGCGCAAAGCCGGCGTTGCAGGCGCGCCCGGCGGGGGAGTCGGCCGCCGCCGCCGCGGCCAGCACCTCCAGCAGGCGGCGCGGCAGCGGGCCCTTGCCGCCCCGCTTCAGCCCCAGGTTGGCGTTGAACAGCGGCAGCCACAGCAGGTGCAGCCCGCTCTCCAGCGCCCACCTGCGCTCGCCCGGCCAAGGGCTGCATCAGCCGCCGGCCGCCTGTTTCTGCGCTGCAATGCCTGTGCTGGCAAAGCATCCGAGGACTCGGCACGCAGCCAGGCGAGCCCTCTGCCACGCGCGGCTGTCACATGTGATCGATCTGAACCCTCGCCGCCTCTGCGACATTCACGCCGGCCCCTCAGCGGACGAGATGATCCCAGGCACGCTGCATGCCGGCTGGGGGGCCGGGCAGGGCGGGGCACCTGATGGTGCCGCAGCAGGCGGCCTGGATGACGTTGTTGTGGGGAAAGGCGAAGCAGAGCGAGAAGAGCCGCGGCAGCAGCGCCGACTTGGCCAGGTGCGTGTTGATGGCGGCCGCGCGACCGAAGGCCAGCCTCTCAACCAGCTGCGCCGCCGCCGCGGCCGCCGTGCCCACGCCGCGCTGCGCAACCGGGCGGCCCCTCTCAGCGACCACACATCGCCTTGCGCCCGCCGCAGCCGCCGCATGCAGCCGGGGCAGCCGTTGGCAGGACGGCATGCAATGCTAGCCGCATGCGGCTCCTGAGGCGGGGCGGCCCCCACCAGCGGCTGCGCCTTGCTGTGCGGCGCAAAGTGCGGCTCCGCGCGCACGTCCAGCGCCTTGGCGAGCAGCGGGAGCCGCTGCACGGCGCGCCGCGTGAAGGGCCGCAGCTCCAGCAGGCGCGTGCTGGCCAGCAGCGGCGCCTGGCTCGTGTCCATCTCCTTGGCCAGGCCGGCCAGGCACTCGCGCAGCGGCGCCGAGATCGCGGGGATGCTGGGCGGCTCGCGCGCCAGCGCGGCCTCGACCTGCATGACGGCAGGATGGGGCACCGCTCACGCCCCTTCTTTCCCGCCCTTGCTGGTCTGCGACTGAAGCCTGCCTTATTTTGGCTGCTGTTCTGGCTCTGATCCAGGCAGGTGCTTGTCTCGGCTGTCCATTCGACTCTGAGCCAGGCGGCTGCTCGTTCCCTTTGCCTTGGCTGCACTCCAGGTTCCGGCCCCATGTGGGATGGCGAGGAGAGGCGTGGCCGCGCCTGCTGCCACAGCTGCTCGGAAGCTGCCTCGGGGTCGTTGCCCTCGCCGCCCGCCTCGGCCGCCTCGCCGCCCAGGCCGTTGCCGACCTGCATGCCGCGCGCACAGAGGGGCTCTCTCTGGCGGCCCCTCGCCTTTCCTGCCAGCAGAAGGCTTCAGACGGAGGGGGGGTGGGGGCAAGCTGGTCACCCAGCTTGCCTCGTTTTCACGCCGAAAGACATGTAATTAATTTCGAAAAAAATCAGACGGAGGCTGGCCTGGAAAAACCGGTCCAGGAAGCCGTTGCCCAGCTTCGGAGCCGCGTGCGGCGTGACCTCGGTGACTGAGTCCGCCAGCGCCAGGCTGGCCGCGCCCGCCGGGGGCAGCGCCGCCGTGGCAGCCGCCGGCCGCTCGCCGCCGCCGTCGAGCTCTATCTTGAGCAACCGCCGCTGCTTCTGGACCTCCTCCTGCGGATGATCCGCCGGCCCCTGTCAGGCAGCCGGCCGCTCGGAGCGGAGCGGCTTGGTCGAGAGAGCGGGGTGCTCGCCAATTTTGCCAGCGCCGCTTCCCGGTCAAAGGGGTTTCCCCGCAGGTCCAGCAGGATGAGCTCCGGAGCCGCTCCGTTCTGCAGCGCCTCTGCCAGCGCCTGCAGGGGGGGGAGTGAGGGCGTCAGCACGGCAGGAACAGTGTGACTGTTGGGCATCCCCGGGGGAAAGGTGGCGCGCCTCGATGCCGGCGTCGCCTATGTGATTGCTGGAGAGGTCTAGGCAGGTCAGCTCCTTGTTCCCCTGGATCGCGTCCGCGATCTGCGGAGGAGCGACGGTACTGTGAGGACTCGCTGCCGGCCGGGGCTACTCAACCTCGAGGAGAACCAGAGGGCCCCCGCCTTGCGCGTCTTTGCGTCAAAAATGTTGCAGTTGCTCAGGCGCGTCCAGGTGCAGTCGGGCGACTCGCGCTGCAGCTGCTGCAGCGTGGTCGCAAACCTGCAGACCAAGCAGCGGCCGTCAGGCGGCTTAATAATATTGCCGGCAGCAGTGGCTGCTACTGAAGGAGTGCAAGCGTCACCTGGCGTCTGCCTCCTGCTTCGAGGGACCGGGCGCCTGTGCGGCCGCCGGCCCAGCGCCCTTCTTCTTTTTCTGCCCGGGAGGAGCGAGAAGCGGCCGCTCAGCTCGCCAGCGAGTCGGCAACAGCAAACTCACGACAGACAGCACGAATGCAAAATGAGAAGACGATTCCGAGCCCAGCTGCGCCTGTGTTACTAGCTGCGCGGCTGTGGGCGGGCCAGGCGAGCCGCTGATCCGCAAATGCGGCGATGCCTTATGGGGACGAGCGGGTAAGCAGCGAGCTGGACCCTCTCCA
Organism: Trebouxiophyceae sp. KSI-1; assembly: GCA_003568905.1. NCBI lineage: Eukaryota > Viridiplantae > Chlorophyta > Trebouxiophyceae > Trebouxiophyceae sp. KSI-1. The sequence goes on along the minus strand of BHFV01000007.1, from coordinate 91,679 downwards.
GATTGTAATGCAAGTACTGTACGCTACAATGCGCACCCGCTTCTTGCGCTTCTTCTTCGACTCGCCATTTTGCTGGGCATTTCGCGCCTCAGCCTCGTCGCCCAGCAGCACCGAGTTGTCGGAGTCGTCGTCTGACGCGAGATCGCTGTCGTCATGCGTCATGCTGCTTCGGCTTCGGCTTCTACTGGCCGGTGCTTGCTGCTTGCTGCTTGCGCAGTGGCCTTTCTAAAGGCTGTGCAAGGACAATCGAACCGCCCGCATTGCCATGTCCCTTCGTCGACGTCGAGATGATCAAACCGCAATGCTGGCGGATGGCCTAGGGAGCAGCGTGAGCAGGCAGGGGCTGGTCGGCCCACGACGCAAGCCTTTCAATTTCCATTCCCCCATCACAGCACGAGCAATCCTCGCGTCCGGAGGGCCCACGCCTGCGCGGAGGAGCTCGAGGCAGACAAGGCCGACTCTGCTGGCCATCGATGGTTTGCGTTCGACCTGCCTGGGGGTGGGGACGCAAAATTTTACATTCGACATTGAAAGATGGCTGGGCAGTCCATTATAGGCCTGACGCTCATTTTTGTGCGCCTACAGTGGAGCATTCGCACTTTCGGCCACTGGACCACGACAAGCTACACCGAGTATTTGCTGCTGAGGTGACTTTGGTTGACGAAAATGGTGCCGAGGTCTTCCACAGCCGCTGCAGACCAAGTGAGTAGTGTCATTGTTATTCCCGAAGCCTGCTTCCTCTTTTTGTATCCTGTGCCCTGAGAGTGGCACACGATGGCCAGCCGAGCGGCAGCTACGGAAGCTGCGCTGGATCGGCGGCGTTCCGCTAGAGGAGCTGCAATCAGCTCCCACGATAGCGACTGTAGTGAAGAAGCTCACCTCTCTGATTTCTGGTACGGGCGACCCTTCCAGCCTGCAGTTTTGGCGCTTGCAACAACATGAGAGTTTTCCTGTGCTGGCGCAGGTGTCACGCTAGTGGGCATGACTCTGCGCGGCGATCTGACGGTCCTTGGCATTCGACATCCGAACAAAAAGATGGCAGACCTAGCGTGGTGGTTCAAGGACCGGATTCCAAAAAGAGTGCTGAAGCGGAAATCGCTGAAGCAGCTCGCCAAGCACTTCCTTGGCCGTGATATCCAGGCCAAGAGCAAGCGCCACTGCTCCAGGTGCAGTCCTCTGACGACCAGGCCAGCCTGGGAGACGTAAGGATAAACTCACTGACGTAAGGATAAACTCACTTTTATTTTTCCTCCACAGGGAGGACGCCGTCGCGACCATGGAGCTCTACCTCCAGGAGGTGCAGGGCAAGGAGTAGAAGAACAAATATGATAGCATACTGCAGGAGAGAGCGTCTACGTTTCGCGCATGTCGCACACTTCTCGCAGGGATGGCTTGCTGCCGTCACTGTTGCTTTTGCTTGATTGGACAGTGCGCTGGCCTTGCTTGGTGTTGCGATGCTGCATGTTTAGGCTGGAGGGACTTGATTACTTGACTGTGTAATGTTCCGGTTCAACCTGCACGAGTTGATGCTGTCGAAGACCTGCTTCCTTTCATTTCCCGTGCAGCGCTTTATGCGCTTTGTCGTCCAGGAACCAGCAAGGCACTCTCTTTGGGGACTGGTAAGGATAAACACTCCTCAAGACACAGCTTCCCCGGCAAGCCCATGCAAGCCCATGCCTCCCCGCCGCCGCCGCCGCGGCCGCCTCGGGCGTTTGAACGGTCCCAGAACACGTCGCAAAAAAATGCGCAATCATCCGCACTTTATTTGCCATCTCCGACGGACAATATGAAGTTTCAAGCGTCCCTGGCGAGGGCGCGTGGCCCGGCAGGCCGCCAACTCGCAAGCACGGCGCCGTCAGCCCGGCCGAGCCGCACCTCAGCGCCGCTCGGCCGCTCGCGCGCCTTCCCGTACCTTGGCGCGCGTGACTCTGGCGAGTATGGCATCTCCGTGATCGCCAAGCCGTGGACGCGCCCAGGGGAGGCCGTGCCAGAGGTCCTCAAGGCCGACCAGCAGACGGAGGCGGCGAGGGAGGCCAGAGCCAAGCTGCTGGAGCCGGTCTTGACGTCCAGCATCTTTGCCCTCCACGGTCAGCCTCCTCGCACTTGCAGCTCAGCCTCGGTTCAAGCTGCTGGCGTTTGGCTGACTGTGCCCTTCCTCTCTTTTTTGTAGTCTCCTACGAGCAGTCTGGGGCCAGCAACGGGACCGCGCCAATCCTGCAGCCCGCCGAGGTTTCCCTCTGCGACCAGGTGGGCGAGGTGGACTGGCACCTGGAGATCGCGCAGGAGAAACCTTGTGAGTATAGTCTCCCACCTACTTCCTGCACTCTGTGGGGCTCTGTTGGGCTCTTGGGCTGAAAAGCCGTGCACCTGCCCACTAGTCGAGTCGCTCAAGGACGGGGACGTGATCTGGTCCTCAAGCGGCTGGTTCTGGAGCGAGGAAGGCGAGCGCATGGCGTATCTCCCGGACGCCGGCGACCTCGTCTCTGAATTTGTGTGCAAGAACTGCGTCGGCAGGCTCTCACTCTCTCAGGCCATCCCACGCGTCAGGCTTGCATACACTGGCACAGTCCCGCTGCTCATCAGCTTGCTCGTATGCTGCAGAGTGGGAGCACATGACCCTGGTCGGCCTGGGCATTGAGAAGCAGCTCAACGACGTGGACATCGGAACCGACTGGCCGCATCTGGTGGAGCTGGGCGACTTCGAAGAGTTCCAGGGCGCGGACGGCCGGCCGCTGCCCCTCGCGCTCCTGACACAGCGGTGGCTGGGGCGCAAGATTGGCGAGCGGGGCGAGTGCGCTGCGTACGGAGCAGTCCCCTCCCAGGCACACAGCAGGCAGTTGACGCCAGGCTGTGGAGTGTGGTCAGGCTGAAAATAAAACGTTTGCAGGGAGAGCGCCTGTGCCGTGATGGAGCTGTACACCAAGGTCGTCCTCGGCCTGGAGTGGGAGCTCTGGTCCAATTCCCTGCAAGCGCAGCTGGCAGCCGGCCACGCCTTCTGTTTCGGTTCTCCTCCCAAAACCCTGGCCAAGACCATAGCCATCCCCGAGGTCTTTGGCCTCTGAGGGCCCTGGCTGTCAACATGCTGTTTTCGAGGAGAGCTGGCTGCCATGAACATTGCACAGATCGGCACGCCCTGCCCTTGGACCTGCATCTCCACTGCATTGGTCGGGGCGGAAGGATTGAAGGAGCCTGGCAAGCACAATCTTACCCTTACTCACCCCAGTGTCCTGCACAAGCAAGCCAAGTCTCCGGACCCACGGTGCAGCAGTCACACACCCAGCCCTTCATCTTCAGCCACTGCAAAGGCCTCAAAAACGCAGCCAGAACTCGCCGGCTAGTGCTCCGCCTCCTCAGAATATCACCTCCTCTGGCAGCGGCGGCCCGCCGCAGCCCGGGCTGAGCGGCGCCGTGATGGTCCACACGTCCCCACGGCCGTCAAAGGCCGCCACCGGGACCAGACGCATCTCCTCCAGCTTTGCAAAAGACGAGACGCCCAGCTCGTCCGCCATCCACCTGCCAGGCCAAGGCGTACTTGACCAGGGCAGCAGGCTGCGGGCAGCAGGCTGTGCCATGCAGGCCCAGCAGGGGAGGGGGCACTGGCTTAGGCCAGAGTTTTCTGCCAGGCAAAACGTCACTGCCACACAGAAGAGCATGTCAAGCATTTGCGGTGGTTGGTTGCTTCCTCCGCGCGCAAAAATGGCATATCGATCCAAGTGAAATGATGTTTGAACAATAAAAAACTATCGATTATTGTTTCCACAATGCACCACCACAGCGCCCCAGGCAAGCTCGAGCGTGCAAATCAGTCTTGGAGCAGGCGAGCAGGCGGACCTTTGGGAGCCGGCCTCCTCCTGCCGCAGCGGCTCGACCTCGCAGAGGCTCAGGCGGTCAGCCGGCAGCTTGGCGGCGTCGCCTGCAGCGGCGTCAGTGCCAGCTCAGCGCCCTGCTGGCAGCCAGGCCAGGCACGGCCACGGCATGAAGCAGCACTGACCCGCTCAACCCCCACATGGCAAGAGGAGGGTCAAGCTGCGAGCACAGTGCGTGGGCATGGAAGCGTGAATTCTCATGGCCAGGACCAGAATCATGAATCATGAGTCATCACCCAGTTCACATTGGTAATCATCATGACAGCTTTACTAGTGATTGCACATGCGGCGTCGCGGCGCGCCTCGATCCATGTTGCGGCCGACCAGCAGCCCCACGCCGTGCGTGCGGCCGTCGCCGAACTCGTCCATCTCGGCCTGCCGCAGCGGGTACTCCACGACGTCGCCCACCTGCGGCTGCCTGCAAGCCCCCAGCACGCGCGTCAGACCCGGCGCAGGCGAGGCCCACAGCGCTAACGCGCGGCTCTGCTGCCGGACAGGAGCGAGGGTCGTCTAGATGCGGACCCCCATCTGCTCGCGCAGAAACGCTCAGCCTGGCCCTTCACAAGCTGCAGCCCTGGCAGGGGGTTCCATGCAGGGTCCTGCCAGCTGCGGCCAGGGCGCCCTGCCCCATGCGACGCGGAACGAAGCTGCGGAGCACCTCTCGCCGTCGCCCTGGCTGCCACCTGCCGGCTGGCCGCTGGCCGCCCGCGCGCGCGTGTGCTTGTTCTGCCGCACGTGCGGCTTGAACTCGTCCCAGGCTTGTCGCGCGTTGCCGGCGCCGGCGGCCGCGCCCGCCTGGGAGGCCATGTCCGGGCCGAAGCGGTCGTACAGGGAGCGGGAGGTGCTGTCGGAGAGCACGTCTGCAGCCGTCCGCACCCGGCCCGCTGTCTCAGCTGCCGGGCCGCAGCCAGGCGCCACAGCAGCGCTGCAGCTCTGCCTCTCGCTCCAGGCATAGCATGGGTCAGGCCACGGACTGGCCCCGGTCACGCTGCTGATGAGGCAGCCCACGAGCGGCTGTGAGGCGGCAGCCTGAGGCTCCGGCGGCGGCCCGTCACTGCCAGCTGGCAGCGGCGCAGCCGCGTATCTGCCTCCAGGCCCCGCTGGCGCTGGGGATCAGAGGCAGCCCATGAGCGGATGTGTGGCCACAGCTCGCTTTCTCATCGGCAGCCCGCTGGCGAGAGGAAATGCAGGGCCGCACCGTAGGCCTCGCTCAGCTCGGCAAAGCGCGCCGAGGCGTCCGGGGCGGCGTTCACGTCCGGGTGCAGCTGCAGGGCCTGGCGGCGGTAGGCTGCCTTGATCTCGGCCGGCGCGGCGTCGCTGCCCACCCCCAGCCGCCTGCAGGCGGCAGCCTGGCCGTCGGCTGCCGGCGGTTCGCAGGGACCAGCCGGAGGAGGGCACTGCCTGGACAGGAAAGTGCCAGTGCCTGTAGAACGTGAGGGTGTCTGGCGGCTGGCTGCGGCTCGGCTGCGCCGGCGCCGCCTTCTGCTTGCCGCCAAAGACGTCATCCCAGGTGCTGAAGGACGGTTCCTCCTGGGCGGCCGCTCCCTCTTCCGTCAGCTTCCACTCCGAGCCCGACACCTGCGCTTGCAGGATCAGATGTTATCTTAGAGAGCATCGAGAGCGACTCTCAAAATAAGGCGGGATTAAGGAGGTAGGAGGACCTGGTTGAGGATGCGGTTGACGGCAGCAGCATACATCCCGTCCAGCTCCGCCGCCTCTGCCGGCAGGCGGTGATTCAGCAGGCCGTGCAGCACGCGCAGGAAGCGGCAGGACTCTGCGTCTTCGCCCGGGTCCAGATAGTCCAGCGACGCCTGCAGCTCGGCACCTAGTGCTTGTGCATGCCCTTCCTGGCCGGCGCTCATCGCCTCTAGCGCGCGGTTGGAGACCTGCGGGCCAGTGTAGGCGGAGCCTTCGCATCGCGGCCTGCATCAGCAGGGTGGCGGTCTCCACAAGGCAGTGCTGGCCGTACTAGGTTGAGCTCCTCGACCAGATCCGAGTCCACCGCCTCCCGAGCGTTGCTGTTGCTTCGAGCTGCCATATCTCGACTTGAGCGGTGGCTGGGCCGCGTGTTCGCGTGAACACGTTGGAATGCTGACGAGCGCACGGATCGTGCAGGTGTCGATGCCATCGCCGGAACGGCATGCACTGCGATCTGGGGCCGCATTACGTCGCAAACCGGCGATCTCGCGTCCAGTATGTATCCAACGGGGATTGTGTACTCTCCGGTCTGCGTTCCGAGCCGGAGCGCCCAAACGATTGCATTTGCGTAGGCTGGCGACTAGCCGCGGATGGCCCCGGCTCGGCTGCTTCTTGTGCACTATTTTCGCGTGTGACGTTCATCGCAGTTGATTGCCTAGCTCCCTTCGCACTCAAGACCACGCCTCCGCACCGCCATTCCACTCTCTCGCTGAAGGCACTTCCGCGCCGAGGAGGAGCGCTCCGTGCGACAGAGCAGAGTTTGAACACAGAGTAAAGAAGCTGCGCATCATGGCAGAGGCGCCGGACGCTGGCACCCTCCCACAGGCGGCCGCGGCCAAGCCGGCGGGAGCCAAGCCGGCGAAGGCAGTGAAGAAGGCAAAGGCGCCCAAGCGGGCGGACCCATTCTCGACCTTCCCGGCGCCTCGCCGCGTCGTCTGCAGTCCGGAGCTGACGCAAAAGTGCGCTCCTACTGCCCACCCATGCACGCATGCCTGGTTGTGACGCCTGCAGGCGGGTCTGCTGAGAGCAAATCGGCGACCCAGGTACATCAAGCCGGGCCACCTGCAATTCATCAACGGCTACGACAAGCGCTACACGCAGCACTCGCTGGACTGGTCGGACATGCACCCCGACCTGACCCGGCAGTACTATGACCCGGAGGAGCAGAAGACGGCGCTGCCGCCCTCGTGGCCGCCCAACCTGGTGCTGCTGGCGCCTGAGCAGCAGGTCGGCACGGTGGCGATCAAGGCACGCCTTCTGCAGCCGGCCCCCTTGCTGCCTGCCCTTGAAAAGCTCGCTGCTGAAGCTTGCCTGTGGCGCTGCAGCCGGTGCACGGCGGCTGGCGGTGGCCCGGACACGCGGCCCCCAAGATCAACCTGGTGGAGGACATGATCCAGTCGCTGCCTGGGCCGCTGCGGAAATTCTTCTCCTAGCATCCTGTGTGCTTGTGCAGCGCAACCGCTGTGTGCCGGGCAGCCCCCTGTAAGCCAGCTCGTTTCCACGGCGACAGCGGCAGCGCAGAGGCAGCCCGAGAAATCACAGCAAGCCAAGGTGCACGTCAAAAATTGCAGGTCGCAAGCCTACAAAGCTCTCTTTCGTTCCTGCTGGGCAGCACATCTCGACCAGCGCAGGCGCGCCCGCTGCAGCCGCCTCGCGGCGCCTCACGGCCGGCCTCAGGCCTCGTACTGCGCCGCCCCCACCCCTCCAACGACCGCCAGCGCCGCTGCCAAAAAGGCGGCCGGTTCGCCGACACCCACCATCTGCAGATGGAGCGCCACAGGCCTCAGCCCGCAAGCGCAGCACACCGCCACTCACAAGCCGGCAAGGCGCGTGCCAGGACAGCGCGGCGGCAGCACAGACTGGCCAGTGTTCCTGACCACAGCAGGCGCCCGTGCGGCTGCGTGGTGGGGCTCTCACCGCGGCCTGCACGCCCAGCGCCGGCAGCGCGGTGAAAGCCGTCAGCCGCGCCTGCGTGCGCTCCGCCACCGAGCGGAACAGCGCGCCGCCGGCCACGGCCGCCACCGTCCAAGCCAGGCAGCTGAGCAGGATCTTGGAGACCTCCGGCACGGACAGCTCGTGGTCCACCTGCCAGGGGGGAGGGCCGGACCGCGGCCTCAGCTGGGCTGCGGCCTGTAGGACGAGACCTGTTCCAGGGAATGAGCTTGCAGCCGTGGCTGCAACGGCAATGCGCAGCGCCTGAGGCCGGTGAGCATGCTTTCAGTCGCTCGCTGTGGAGCGGAGCAGCAGCCCAGCCTCAGGCATGCAACAGGCACCAAAGCAGGGGAGGCTCGCGGCAGCAGGCATGGGCCTTGCCAGCTCGCCGCCCTCCTGGCAGACGAAGCCCAGCAGCAGCGCCGGCACCGCCGTGGCGGCCGAGCCGAGGAAGGCGCGGGTCGCGGCCGGCAGCTTGGCCTCCTCGGCTGCCAGGGGAGCCAGCAGCTCGGCGGCTCGCGAGCCTGCGCAGCAGTGTGTGTCAGACGAGGGGAGAAAGACAGGACAAGACAAGACAGGACAAGACAAGACAAGACAAGACAGGACGAGACGAGACGAGACGAGACGAGGCAAGAGAAGTCTCCAGGATCTGACTGGCTCTGGCGCTCCCAACTGCCACGACAGCCGAGTGAGGCGGGGCGCACCCAGCTGCGGCGGCATCGCCTGCGGGTCAGCCTTGACCTGCCGCCACACAGCGCCGGCGGCCTCCGCGGCCGCCCAGGCCAGCAGGCACAGCAGGCTCAGCAGGGAGGGGAGCAGCCCCGCCCCGAGCGCAACCACAGCCCCCAGGCTGCCGAGCGCCAGCAGCACCGTCTGCAGCGCGCGCGGCCTGCAGGGCCAGGAAGCAGGCAGTGAGGGAGGAGCCAGGCAGGTGCCAAGTGCCCAGCTGTGTGTGCCCCAGCGGCGAGGTTGCCGTGGTCTGTGCCACTGAGGCACAGACCAAGCGAATGGGCCTCCGTAAGCCCCTGGATCGCAGCGGAACAGCCGCAGCACATGCCGAGCCGTCGCGGCTGCAAGCAGCAGTGAGATGCGTGGCAGGCGGGACGCAGCGCGCCTCGTGGCCGGCCTGGCGAGGGCGCGAGCCAGCAGCGGCGGCGTGAGCGTCGTCCAGCCCAGCACCAGCGGCAGCGTGCCGTAGGTGAGCGCGCCGAACAGCGCCAGCGTCTGCCAGCACACAGACACTGGAGTCAGACGTGCTTGCCTGGCTGGAAGGGACGCTCCTCGCCCGCTTTTGTGGCAGCTTTTCAGCGGTGGGACCAGAGACCAGAACACAAGGGATTCCGCGAGACTTCTGGCGCGAGAATGCAGGCTTGTAGGGAGATGACAACGGCCAGCAAGCGAGCTCGTTGACGCTGTTAGCCGGTGCAGCTCGCGAATTGTCTTCTTTGCCCGCTTGGAATGCGAGCCAATTCAGACAGCAGTTCACTCACACTGACCCGAGGCGCAGATGGTCAGTTCTTGGTCTTGTGTCGCGCAGAATCATGTTGCCTGATGATGAGGGCGGCAGCAGCAGAGGACTGACCTGGGTGCCGAAGAGCACGACCGTGACAGACGCCGCCCGCAAGCTTGCGAGACTGAGGGGTCGCAGGTCGAGCAGAGCGTAGGAGGCGCAGACGGCCGGCAGCAGGTGCAGAAAGACCTGAATGCCGGGCGTGACGAGCGCGTCCAGCGACAGCTGCGGGGCAGCCGCGAGCTGGCGGGTGTGAGCCATATCTGCAAGCCCCTGGCAGAGGCAAGATGCTTGAGCAGCAGGGGCAGCCCCTGCTGTCGATAGGGCAGCTGCTGTCGACAGAACAGCTGAACGCAAAAGGGGGGGAGCTGCAGGGAGCTGCACATGCGCCTGCACAAGACCTGGCCGGCGCTATCAAAGATCCAAGCTGCCGTAAAAAGCAGCCCCTGCTGTTTGGGCCCCCAGGCTGCCCTGCCGCGCACAGCCGCAGGGCAGCAGGAGGAGACCTGCAGCAGGACGAGCCGCGCGCTGCAGGCTGCGAAATAAAGCAGGCCGACCGCGTAGGGGATGGCCTGCCCGACCGCTTCCAGGTCCTCGTCCTGCGCCTCGACGTCCCGGGCAGCAGGCCGCGGCCGCGGCGGCGCCTCGCTCAACACCGGCTGCCCCTTCCGTGCCTGCTCCAGCACCTTCTCAAAGTACTCGGCGCCCGCCTTGCGGAGCGCCTCCTGGCGCGCCTCCGACTCGGTGCCGCCGGAGCTGGACGGGCCCGCCGACTCCTGGATGAGCTGGCCCATGTGTACAAGAATCCTGCATTGGAAGCACGTCCTCATGAGCGGGAAAGGAGTGGGCGTGCATCAGTTATGCAGGGCAATTTTATCGAGCAGACAGCCCTGCTCGGGTGCTTTAGCGCTGTGGTCACTAGGGGCTCGGCCCAAATCGTGAGTGTTTGGCCCTCGCCTCAGGAGCGTCACCTGTTCTATCTAAATCTTGCGCCGCCAGCGCATCACGCGGCTGACGAACTCGCGTCTGCGAGCTTTTGTGTTGCGGGAGGTGGGAACGCGATCGGCAGCTAACCTAACCGCTGGTGGGTGCCAGGGACGCTGTTAGCTCTTGGGGCCTGCGACAGGCCCATGCGCGCAGTGCATGCTGGTCATGATTGTTCAGTGAGTGCGCTCTGAAGCTGAGATCGCTCACCTGCAACCACCGGCAGGTTGCAATCACCATGATGCATGCCACGCAATCGTAAATCTACGTCCCCCCTGAGCACTAGAACCACGGCATGGCCCTCCCAGGCGTGACTGCCTTCGTCGGCCTGGCCGCCGCAAAGGCAGGCTTTGCAAAGAGGCACGGTCGGCTGCTGGCCCAGCTCTGCAGGCGCTCTTTCAGTACCCAGGCTGACGAGGGGCCCCGAGACGAGGACCTGAGCGCAATCCCCTTCCAGGCAAGGCACGAAACCAAGCAGCAATGACCAGACCAGCCACCGCTGCAATGGAAACATGATTTGCTGCGGCTGGCTGCAGGTCACGCGGCAAGAAGCTGCAGAAGCCTTTCGGCATTATCATCGCGGCCACCTCCTGTTCACGCAGCCCTCGTCCGGGCTGCAAAAGATAAAGGAGGCGTTCCTGCCTTTTTGGGTCACCACCGCGGTGGCAGAGGTGCGGCTGCTGGGCGCGCAGCTGGGCACAGACAGCTGGGTGCAGCGCTACAACCCCCAGACGCGGCGGTACGAGCCGCGGCTGGAGACGGTGTGGCAGTGGGTGGAGCTGCAGCGAGCAGCCTGGGAGCAGCAGTACCCGCCCAGCGAGGGGGGCATGCAGGTGACCTCCTGACAAGCAAGCCACGGATCGTCTTGGCTTCCATGCTTCCTGTTGGCAGTCTCCATATATTGTGTGTCATGTGTTCATGTGCAATCAATAATTGGTACCTGTGCCATCGATGACGTCAAAGCAGGCTGCGGCAAGCTGCTGGCATTGAGAGACAGGCCAGCAAAGCTGGCAGCAGATGCACCACCCCAAGATGTCGAGGCTGCATTCTGCTCAACTTGCAGCAGCTGTACACGCCTGACAGGTGTATGCAGCCTACAAGTACCCGCGGCCAGAGGTGAACCGCGTGCGTGCGGGGCCGGCGGTGGCGGCTGCCCAGAAGCTGAAACCCGACATGCTGGCTTCGGCATTTGACGGCAGCACGCGCCGGGTCGGCGGCTACGAGATGAAGCCTTCCATCGCGCTCAGGTGGCAATCAGTCCCATGCTGCTGCCCTCAGCCCAGCCCTGCTCAGGGACTGCTCAGGGACTTGGCTGGGAGCATGAGGCAGGCCTGGCGAGCTGGGCTGTTCAGGAAGCAGGGGCAGAGTGACCGAGAAGGAGTAAACAGTGTGTTTCTTTTCATGTGTGTGTGGTCTGTCGTGGCCAAGCAAGGGGACGGTGCGTCAGGCGCCGCTGAGCCAGCAGGGGTGCAGGTTTGCGCGGGAGCACATCCAGGCGCAGGAGGAGGCGCGGGCGCGCGCCTTTGTGAAGAGCTCCTTCCGCTGCGACCGCGTGGGCCAGCTGGACCTGCGGCTGCAGCTGCGGGCGGTCGCTGCCTCCCCGGTGTACCTGCCCGTCTTCATTTTTTGCTCCTCCCACTTTGGAGCCAAGCTGCGCACCTTTGTCTCGGGCGCGCCTTCCCCCAGAGGCAGCTCCGAGCGGGTCGCAGTGGCTGCTCGCCTGCCAAGAGCAGACGCTGCATTGTGCATGCACTGGCTTGTGTGGGAACGGGCGCAGCCAGTTTGTGAGGAGGCAGTGCCTGAGTAGCACCCATCCGGCAGCGGCGGGCTTCTTGGAGCAAGGAAGGGGAGGTGTGTTTCCGCAATATCGTTCCGTATTTGGGTGAGGCTGCCAGCGTTCTGTCCCTGACCAAGACGAGCCCTTCTCAGGAACAAAGCTTCACCTTTCGCTTTGAGCGGCGGGCCCTGCTGCAGCCCCAGCCTGTCTGCCAGCCCCCAGCGCAGGAAGTAGGCTCCTCGACAGCCCCCCCTTAAAAAGAGCAGCATGCCCGCCCGCAGGCGTCAGCGCGTCGCAAGTCACCGGCACTCGCGCGCTCGACGAGTTCCGAGTCGGCCTGCTCGGCGGCCTGGCGGGCGGCCTGGTGGGGCTGGCCACGGGCGCCTTTGCCGGCGTGACACCCTGGGCTGCCTGGGTGTGGGGCGTCGCGCTGCCGGCCACGCTCGCGGGCCTCGCGGCTCGCCAGTGGGGCGCCGCGCGGGCGCGCTGGCATGCCTACTGGCAGGCCTCCGAACGAGCCAGGTGCCCCCTCCCCGTTCAGCCGCGCGCCAGGGTTTTTCCAGCGTTTTTCCAGCAACGCAGGACGAGTGAAACTTGCTGGCACCTCCCAACTAACCGGAGCTGCGGCAGTGACGCTGCTTCCTCGGCCTGAGGCGTCCCACCTGAGGCGCCTGGCGGCTCTGTGCGCGCAGCCAGGCGGCTGAGAACGCGGAGGCGGAGTGGGACCCCGACTGGGTGCGGCAGTACGCGCGCCTCTTTGCCGAGCGCCTGCGTGGCAGCGCACACCCTGGCGGCCCCCGCGACCCCAAGCGCGCCCCCGCCCTTCCCACGCCCCCCGCTGTCTGTGACTCGCCCCGCTGCCCTCTCAGCTGGAGGGGCCTCGGCTCTACTGGCTGAGCGCAGCGGTTACACCCGAATTCGCTGCCGGATGCTCCCGAGAAGCAAGGGCTGAGCCTGCGGCTCCCATCCTGCTGCTGCAGGGGCTACTATGCAGAGCTGGGCGTGGAGCCGGGCGCTTCTAAAGACGAGATCGCGGCCGCTTACCGCGGCATGGCGCTGAAGCACCACCCCGACCGGGTGCCTGAGTCAGAAAAGGCCGCCGCCACCGCCAAATTCACGGCCGTCCAGGAGGCGTACTCCGTGCTGCGCAGCGCGGAGAAGCGCGCCGCATACGATGCAGGCTGAGGCAGGTGGTGGCCGATTCGCCACCCGCTATTTTTGCAGCTTGTGGCAGCTGCCTCCCGCATGTGGCAGCCAAATGTACAGAACCCAAACTGCCAGAACCTGTGTCCAGAACCAAAAGCCGGGGACGGCAATTGATAATGCAAACATTATGTTAATGTCTGCCTCCTGATCGGTTCTCAGGCAGCCAGCTATAGAAGCAATATGCCGCCATGACCGAACAAATGCCCAGTGCGTGCGGCAGCCCCAACATTGTCAGGGACCGGCAATTGTCAAGAGCGCGAAAAGGCTCTGCTTGAATGCAGTCGGCACGATGTGCCCGGCTGTTGCAGACAAGCGTTAGGGAAAGAGGTCGCCGCCCTGCTGCTGCTGCTGCTGGAACAGCTTCATGATGCTGCTGCTGATGCTCTGCACGGCGCCGGCCGGGCCCGCGGGCGCGACGGCTGCCTTGGCAAGCAGGAAGCGACGCCGGCGGCCCAGCAGCGGCCACCACGCGGGGTCCTGCTCTAGCTGGGCGTAGCCGTTGGTGCTGTACAGAGACACGCCCGCTGAGTTGCTGCAGAAGACGTGCAGAAGCACCCAGTTCTGTCGCCAGCGGCCCGCCTGCAATGGCAGGCCCCTTCAGATAGAAGCGCAGGGTTGCATGGTCTGCTGCTGGCGGCCTGCAAAGGTCCAGCAGATGGCTGTGCAGGGCAGCGAGAGGGATGGGCTGGTTGAGACTGACTTGCCGCTCTGCCGCCGCGAGCAGCGCCGACGCGATGCCTTGCCGCCGCTCGTTCTGAGGGACGGCCATGCACGCCACATACGCGTAAGCCAGCTCCTCAAGGCCCTGCCGCTGCAGCGCCGCCAGCTCGGGCTGCAGTTCAGCTTCGCTTGTGAGTGCCACCAGGAAGACACGACTTGGTTTCCGTACAGAAGCGGGCGGGGCTGTGCCTTGTCGCTTTGCAGCGAGATCTCCACAGCTCCCGAGATGCCTTGCGGTTCTGAAGCCGACTCAGCAACCAGGCACGCAAAGCCTTCCGTGTACTTTAGCTTCCGGCGCAGGCCCGCCAGCACTTGCGCATGAAAAGCTCTCTGCAACAGCTCGTTCAGCGGCCCGACTGGGCGCGGCTCGTAAAAGGCGGCCGCCTGAATGCTGGCGACCGCCGCAACCTCCTCCTCTCTGCAGCGCGGGCCGAGGAGGCGTCAACTTTCTGTAGCACTTGGCGGCATCAAAAGCAGTGCATTGGAAAAGCAACACGAGCAGTGCATGCATCGCCACGGGAAGCGACTTGCAGCAGGACGGCCTGACGACCCGCCTGATCGGTCGCACCCGCCAGCGGCCGTCAGCCGACACGAACGGCCGCGCGCTGGCAGCCACATGCCGACGCCCAAGGCTGCCTCTCCTCCTTTTCCGCGCTGCAGGCCGACCTGGTAATGCTAGCAGTGCTCTTTGATCGCACAGCTGGTGTCTTCGAGTCCAGCTGCAGTCTGTGGAGCGTGCCACTGACGCCGATTCCAAAGTCTGCGGCATGCACCAGGCACCCGGCCGCCCGCGGTGTGCAACGTGCGGCCTGGTCGGCGGCCCGCCGGCCAGGCAATGGCCCATTGCGTCCCCACGTCGCATGCTCGGAAATGAGCAATCGGCGGGGGGAGTGCCCGCTGCTGAGGGCATTGCTGCCGAATCCATAACCTGCAGCCATACGGCGATCCCAACTGAGGATCGATATCCTAGCATGGAGCCAGCCGGCCACCCCGCAGAGTTTGCGCTCGCCAGCTTCCTAGAGCCCGCGCCCGCCGGCTTCCTACCGGCGGAGCCACCCGGGCCAGACGCCGCCGCCGGCAGCAGCGCTAGCCAGGTGCCGGGCGCGCTGAGCCATGTGCAGGCGGCCACCAAGCGCAGCGCGCTGGCCGAGCTAGGCACCCTGTTGGCGGAGGTGCTGGAGCGCGAGGACGCGCCGGCCAGCAGCCTCACCGATGCCACCCGCCGCGGCCCGCGTGAGCCGCCTCCCACCTCCAGGCGGCTTCCCACCTGCCGCTTGCCGCAGCCGCTCGTCGCCGTGCCTGCCGTCGTAATGCTAACCATTGATTTGCGGGCGGCGGGCGAAGAAGTCCGCGCCCGCCGACGCTTTGCACCGCTCGCCGCGCGCCGCTCGCCGCCGAACGGGCGCTCGACGTGCGCCGGCGGTGGCCCGCGAGCGTGCGGTGTGCCGTGGTAGTTTCGGCACCCCGCTGACACGCTTGCGGCCGCGCTCCGGCCGCAGGCAGCGCGTCGTCGAGGTTCCGCGGCGTCACGAAGCACAGGCGCGCTCCCCGCCGCCAGCCATTGGATCCGGGCGCGGTCGCGCTGTCACGCGGTGCTCCACGCCGCGAGTCGGGCGCCGCCGCCGACGCTTGGCTGCCGCCGAACTCGCAGGCGCACAAAGCGCTGGGAGAGCCACATCTGGCACCAGCGCCAGCAGCGGTACCTGGGCGGCTTCACGAGCGAGCAGAACGCGGGCAAGGCGCATGACATCATGGCGCTCAAGTGCCGCGGCGCGACCGGCGCCCTCAACTTCCCCTACCGCATCTACAACCGCCTGGCGCCGCTGCTGGAGTTTGTCACGCAGGCAGGAGCCTCTTTCCGGGCCAAGCCCAGCCACAGCCTCATGGGCATGTGTGCGGCACTCCTCAGCGCGGCCCGGGGATGCAGGACGAGCTGGTGTTCGCGCTGAGGCAGCACAACAAGCGCCTGCACGCGAGCCTGGCCGCGAGCCCCGAGCCGACGCTGCCGCGCACCGGCTCCAGCGAGAGCACGCACCAGCCGGTGCGGGTCTCTGTCTCTTGCACATCTCACCAGCAATGGCTGCATGGCATGGCTTGTGCATCTGTGCCGTGCAATGAGCGCATGACATGATGTGAGCTTGTGGACCATGACTGCGCGTGATTCAGTCAGCAGAGTGTAATAATGCCGCAGCCCAAGGACCCTACAGCAGCTGCCGTTTGCAGGCGCCGGCGCCTGCCTTTGCCAAGGGCGGCACGCGCAGCAGCGGTCCGGGGCTGCGCAGCACATGGCAGGACGTGCCCAGCGCAGCCTACAGCCTGGCTTCTGGCGAGGCACGCTAAACCCCTCCGACTGCTGCATGCCATGCCGCCTGCACTGTCCATGCGGCAGGTCTCATGCCCTCGATGCCCACTCCTGCTGCTCCGACGAATGCTTGCCTAGCTGGCCTGGGCGCCAGCATCGTGTCACTCTGCAGCAAAGGACTGCTGCCTGCTGCTGGAGCGGGGCTGCTCAGCTGCAGCTGTGCCTTGCCCATGCTCGCCCCATGCTCATGAGCCCGGCCTCTCCTGTCGGCAGGAGTACATGGAGCCCTCCCTGTCAAGGAGCCCTATCGGCAGCCGCCAGGGCTCGCTTGAGAACGGCGGCCTGCCGCTGCCAGCCCACGCGGGCAGCGAGGAGCCTTCCGGCGCCTCTGGCAACACCCGGCTCAGGCGCCCTCCCACTTCTGTGCCTGTCACAGCAGGCAGCTTGCGTGGCCTGGCAGCGCATGGCCAGGCTGCAGCTCCGTGGACGTGCCAGGCTGCAGGCATGCAATGATGCAGGCACAGCCTTGCTGCATGGCATGCAGGCAGTGACTGGAAAGTACAAAGTTTGCTGACATGGCACAAGCCGCATGCGCCCGCAGCAGCAGACGTGAGAGAACCCCCGCACACGCCCGCCCTTTGCATGCATGCCAAGCGCGCAAGGAGAAGCACCCTCCTGGCAGGCCCTCGCAGCTGATACGTCCACTGCGGCGCCCGCAGCCACTCGCCGTCGGGCTTTGAGGGCGAGCTGCTGCCCGGGGACTTCTGCGGCGGTGCCTACACGGGCGTGCCGCTGCAGTCGCAGCCGCCGCCGCCGCCGCCAACGCACCCCGCCCGCCGCCTGCTGCCAGTCGCGGAGCCCGCCGGCCATGACGTGCTCATCGGCCACCCCGTCGGCATGCCGCGGCTGCCGCAGCTGGCCTCGCCGCTGCACAGGCTGCCCTTCAAGCGTGCGACCCCCCTCCTGCCAACAGACTCCCCAACCAGTCGCCATGCTGCAAGCACAGTGCCGAGCCGCCGCCCTGGAAGACAAGCCACGCTCAGGTCTCATTAGGTGGACAGCTGCAATCGCTTCAGTCCTCTTTTTTTTCATTGATGAAAGACAACCCGGAAGTTGCTCCCGTTGTCGAGCCGGCACTCTGCCTGCGAGTGCGACTGACCGGGCAGGCAGCTGATTGGCTGCTCTGCCCGGCAGCAAGCCGCTCCAGGCCTGAGCAGGCGGCCGCGCCTGCCGCAGCCGAGGAGGCGGTCGAGTGCGGCCAGAGCCAGCTGCCCCAGTGCGAGCCGCTGCTGGACGCGGCACCCTTCTACGGCGGCGCCAGCCTGGATTACAGCAGCCTGGCCGCCGCGGGCCTCGACCTGCTGATGGGCCGTGGCCTGAGCGACGCCTGAGCCGCAGCCGAGGCGGCGAGCGCCTGGCGGGGCGGGGGAAGGGAGGATCAGAGGGAAAGGGAGGGAAGGGAAGGGGAGGCGAGCACCTCCCAGCGTCTCTGCCTTGGGCGATAGAGAGCGATCCTGCCCGAATCCGGCGACCCTCGACTCACCATTGCGCATGGCAGCCCCGCCGGCGGACGCGCGCAGGCGCGGCTGTCCGGCTGGGCAGCACAAGTGACTTGAGGACGTGGCCGCGTCGCGCCGCAGAGGCGCCAGTGTGGGAGAGAGGAGAGGTGTGAGCGCATTTGTTGCGCTGCCGCCGCCGGCGGCACTTTGCCGCCGTGAGCGGCTATGTACAGTGTACAGTCCCGGGGTCCCCTGATGCTGCGCCTGCGCCCTGCCGTGAGCCGAGGCCGCGGACTGAAGCAGCGCCCCTGCCAGGCTGCGCCTGTGCCCGCCCGCCCCCGGCAGATGGCCAGCCGCGCTGCCACATGACTGGGTTCCCGGTGCCACCTGCCGCGAGTCGCGCCCGCCGCTCTGGGAGCATGAGGGCGGCGCGCCAGCGGCCTTGATGCTGAAATTGTACCCCTGAACCTGATCACTGCTCGGGCCGCAAGGGCCCCGCTTGTTTTCCCCCTCCTGCTGTCGAAGAAACTCTGTTGTCCGAGATGAAACTCCTCCTTAGTTGACACTGTGGCCTTGTGTGGATTGCAGCGCACCCTGGCGGGGCCGCAATCCTGCTTTTGTTGCCCTCTGATCTGAGCAAGATGCGGTCAAAAGCAGGGCACACGCATCCATGCTTGCTACCTTTCCGCAGCCCGGCCAAAGCCGGTCTTCCTAGGGCTCGCTAGGCTGCGACCCGGCGGGCAAGAACCACCTGTGTTTTCCGAACCACCTGTGTTTTCCTGATGGAAGACTCCAACTCTGATAGGTCTCTGCGTTGGCACGCGCACAGCTTCCCACCAGGTCCATCTCTGTGTCACATTGAGTTTAGAGTGTATGGTACGACAGCTTGGCACCCAGAGACGGCGGCGACAGGGCTGCCTAGCGAGGCGGCGGCCTGTACTGTTGCGCCTAGGCGCATGGTGTGTGGCGTGCTGCAGACACGCAATCTCTGTGTGCTCTCATTGCCCCTGGCAGGCGCCACGCGAAAGGCATGATGCGGCACACAGCAGCCAGCTGCTGCGCGCACGAGGCCGGCCCACGCATGTCTTTCCGGGCAAGAAGCTCCCAGGGCAGGTTCAGCAGCCTGCGAGGGACGAAAGCAGCACAGCTGGCAGCAAAGTACACGGCAGCATCCGGAGCAGCAGGGCTCCAGCAGGCGTCACCGCGCCCCTGGCGGCGGCGGCACGGGCGGCGGAACCATCGGCGGCCGTGGCAGGCCCTGCCAGGAGCACAGCATGTGCGTCAGACACGGCTGCAGCTAGTCGCTCCCAAGGCAGGGGCCCCTCGGGCGCTGGCAAGCTGCCAGGGACGCTCGCTGCGCGGCGCCTTCTCACAGCTGCCCCGAGCAGGCAACCATGCGAACTTGCCCCCCAGCTGCCCCACAAAGCGGCAATCAAGAGGCATGAGGGAGGGGGCGCGCCTGCGGCACGAAGGGCGGTCGGATCATTGGAGGCGGCGGCAGCGGCGGTCCTCCCGCCGGCGGCCGCGGCGGCGGCGGCGGCCCGCCCATCGCGGGCGGCTGCGGCAGCGGGCCGTCGTCGGCGGCCAGCGGGTCGTAGTCGCCGCCGCCGTCGGGCGCCGGCTTGGGCATCGGCCGGAAGGGCAGCTGCAGCGAGTAGGTCTTGCTGTCGGGGTCCCTGCCAGCCGCCGCAGGCCCCTTCAGCCCGAGCCGGTGGAGAGGGGGTCAACAGGCAAGGCGCAAAGCTGCAGGCAGCCGGCAAGCCCTGCTGGCCGCATGCGGCGCAGGCAGCACTGCAAAGTGAATCGGCAAGGCGCCAGCATGCGGCGGTGATCGCATCCCGAGCTGCACTAGTCTCACAGACTCGGCCGCCCCTCTGCGGCGCTGGCGAGGCAGGGAGGGGGAGGGGCGGCTCGCCAGTGGGAGAAGAAGCGCTCGGAGCGCTCGACCTCGTAGTTGGGCACCTTGAAGGCGATGACCTCGTACGGGTCGGCCGCGAACAGCAGGTACTGGTAGCCGCGGTCCCACGCCTCCTTGCGCTGCTCGTACGCGCTCATGAAGCGGTGCCGCGGCCGGCTGCCCTCCTCGATCTCGGGGTACTCCACCTGCACCCACCCGGCCTGGGGCGCTCAGCAGCTGCCGGGCGGACCGCCTCAACCCCCAGCAGCACCCCCTCCGCATGGTGCGTCCGCAGGGGCTGTGTGGTCGCTGAAAGGGCGGCAGCAGCGGGGCCGCGAGGGCTCGTTTGGAGCCTGCTCAGGGCTTAGAAGCAGGGGCAGGTGGGTGAAGGGGCGGGCCGGCTGCATGCCCTGCATGGCGCTGGGTGCTCTTTCCCCGGCGGCGTGTGCTTCAAGAGCCCATGAGCATCTACAAAGCATGTGTGCCGCAGGATGCATGGCCCTGCAGCCCAGGCCCGGCCAGGCCCGGAGCCTTGCCTGGAAGAGCAACGAGCGCTGCTGCGCCTCCTGGTCAAACTGCTTCGTCACTTTGTAGCCCGGCCGCCCGATCTTGACTGCAGGCAGCCGACCGGCAGCTCGCTGAGTCAGCTGCTGTGCGCCGCCTGAGCATGGCCATGGCCGAGGCAGGCCCAGGACGGACCCGTCTTTTTTATGGGCACTCGCGCCTGTGGCTGCGGCAGGATCGCCCTGTCCTGGGCGTCCCGGGCGGCGCGTTTCGCCAGGTTTGTCTGGTGCCGCTTGCCCTGCAGGTGCGGGGAGCAGCGGTCAGTAACTTGCTGGTGCAGCTGGATGGCGAGGCAGTGGATTGTGGGAGTAGGCTTGCCTGGGTGTGGGCCAAGTAATTTCCCTCGTTGTTGTGCAGCGTGAGACAGAGGCGGCACTCATACTGCGGCAGCGCACACAGCCGTGTCAGCATCGCCTTCGCAAACATCCGCCGCTGGCGACTGCTGCACCGTGTTTGAGTGCAGCCCGAACCTGCCCCAAGTGGTTGCGCATGAAGTAGGGGTCCTTCGACAGGTCGATGGTCTCCAGCGCCAGCCGCCGCAGCCGTTCTCGCCGGTCGATGGCCTGCAGGCAGGCACAGTGAGGCCTGTTTAACAGCAGTTGACTTGTTTGTGCCGCCATCTCTGCCCAGCATGCCGTCTCTCCGGCGTCAGACGTCCTGCAGCTCGGTCAAGGCAGCCCAAGAGCCTCGTAGATCCGCCGGCAGAGGCGCACCTCGCTCTGCTGGGACGCGGCTCCGCCCGAGCCGGGCTTGGAGCCGTGCTCCCGCGCGTCCATGAAACTCATGGCGGCGAGCTGTCACACTCCCTGGCCACTGGCCCCTCTTCTACGTCCTACTTCCGGCGAAACTCGGATGCAATCCGGGCAGTTCCGGGCAGCGCCGCAGTTGGAGGCACGGATGAATGCTACTCACACGCGTGCAGGCTCAACGACGAACTGGACGGATGTCGGGTGGTTTTGGTGTGGGTGGACGGGCGTTCGAGTGAAGGCAGAAGCCGCCAACCTGGGACTGTTGCCGTGAGTCCTGTCCTGCTGCCGCTGCGAAGCGACAGTTCACTGTAAGGAGGATCAGGAGCGCCGCACGTTGCCTGTTATCCCGTCAGATCGCAAGGTGCGGATTCTGAGTGCTAGATTTGATCGAGTGTCACCGCTGCACGAGAGCCGACAGCTGGCTGCGGCGCTGGTAGCTCTCGGCTCTGTGAAGCAAGTACAGGCCATTCGCGAGTAGCACCGCGGCGCTGCCGCCGCCGTGCTACTGCTGAACGCCGACCCAACCGACGCAAGCAAGAGGAGCAGCCAAGGGGTAGGCGGACAGGCTTCGGCCTTGAGGGCGAGGCGCCATGGCGACCGTCATGCGTGCGCGACCGCCCCGCCCTCTGTAGCTCCTGCACCACTTCTACAGACATGTGCTTGCGGCCCAGGACGCTAAGGAGAGCCTGCTGCGCTGCAGAGAAAATCGCCGAGATCGAAAATGAGGTGCGGTACAGCCGCTGACAGTGCCGCCGCGCCCCCAGCTCCTGTTCCCCTGCAGTCGCTTGACGCTTCCCAATGCTCTGCGCGCAGATGGCAAGGACGCAGAAGAACAAAGCCACGTCCGGCCACCTGGGCCTGCTAAAGGCAGGCTCCTTGCCTCATCATACCGGCGGCAAGTTGCACCTGCCCAGCGCGTCCAGTCAGCCCTCCCTGCCATGCAGGCCAAGCTGGCCAAGCTGCGGCGGGAGCTGCTGGAGCCGACGGGCGGCAGTGGAGGCGGCGGCAAGGGCGAAGGTGTGCTGCCGCACCGCAGGCCTTGCAGTGTAATGTGGCAGGACGCAGGGGCTTGCCTCCGGCAGGCAGGGCACGCCAACACTGACCGCCTGCTTCCCGTGGCTGCAGGCTTTGATGTGAACAAGGTCGGAGACGCCCGGGTGGGCCTCGTGGGTGCGCTTTCAGTCCCCCTGTTCCTGCGCTGCTCTATGTGTAATACAGTGGCTGGGACCCGGCCTGGCAGAGGATTGAGAGTATTGTATTGAGTACGACTCTCACAGGGAAAGCATGCATGGAGGAACAGCAAGATGCTGGGCAGCAGTGGAGGCGATGGAGCTGACCGGCGTTTGTGTACATTGTGCAATTGGGAGGAGGGACTGGAAGCCGGGTGCCTGCACGAATGCTGACGCTCGCGCCGCCGCAGGCTTCCCGTCCGTCGGCAAGTCGACGCTCCTCAACAAGCTGACCGGCACATTTTCAGAGGCGCGATCTGCCGCCCAGCCTCCGCTGTCACCCCGTCTGGGAGGTGCCGCAAGCAGGGCAAGCCGGACAGGCAGCGTGGCTTCCCAGCAAGTGCCTGCCTGCAAGCAGCAGCCAGCTTTGGAAGCGCTGCATGCTGCTCGTGGATCAAAGCGCTGCGGCGCACAGAAGAAGGCTCAATACTCAGCAGCGCTGGAAAGCGCACAGGCTTGGCAAGCTTGTGTGGTCTGGTTAACGAGGGCAGTGACTCACTGTCGAGTGCCCCAGCGCCTTGCCAGCCACAATGAACGCGGGACTGGCTGTTAAAACCCGCAGGTGGCCGCCTATGAGTTCACCACGCTCACGTGCGTCCCTGGTGTCATCCGCTTCAACGGCGCCAAGATCCAGCTGCTGGATCTCCCCGGCATCATCGAGGGGGCCAAGGACGGCAAGGGCCGCGGCCGGCAGGTGGGCCGGCGCCCGCCCCAGTCGCGCATCGGTGGGGGTTCTGCCTGGGAGTTTGGTTCTGCTCGGCGGTCTGCCGGCTGGGCGAGGCGGCTGCAGCGGCAGCCAGACTGGCAGGGGGGCCTGTGCCTGCCGAGTGTGTCTGGAAGGCTCGCAGGGAGGCCTGCTCCAAAGCAGCCCCTGCATGGAGAGCTTCTCCATACGGGCAGACTTGGTTGCCCTTCCCCCACCCCTTCATTCTCCGCTGCACGGCACCGACATCTGGGGCCCCTCGCAAGCGTCGCCTCGGCCCCCGTTCCCACAGTTCCCTCCCACAGCACCTCGATTAGTCAGCCTTACACCGCCCCTCTCCTGCAGGTCATCAGCACGGCCCGCACCTGCAACGTCATCCTCATCGTGCTCGACTGCCTCAAGCCGATCAGCCACAAGAAGCTGATCGAGCACGAGCTGGAGGGCTTCGGCATCCGCCTCAACAAGAAGCCGCCCCAGATCAGCTTCCGCAAGAAGGAGAAGGGCGGCATCACATTCACGAGCTCCGTCTCGAACGGCAAGCTGGACCTGGAGGGTGCGGCCCCTGCCAGGCCCCCCCGGGAGTGCTTCATCGCTGCCAAGGGGCAGCCATGCCCTGGCACCCTCTGCCTGCAGAGCTGTGGGTGGGGGAAGAATGTGATGCAGGGATGTGGCTGGGAAGAGCCGCGCCGAGCGCAGCATGTGCAGGCTTGTTCCTGCATGCATTTGGCAGAGAGATACATCAGGTGGCTCTTCTCATGCCATATTTGGTGTCAGATGTATCGTTGGCAGAACCTCTTGTGGTTCTGAGGGCGTAATGAATCCAGTGGCCCAGCTGGGAGGCAGCAGCCTTGGCGGCAGGGCCAGACAGCTGCTTTCAGAGACGGCTGCAGGAGGTCCTGCCGGCATTTGCCAGCTTGCTGGGGCTGAGGCTGGCGTGTCCGCCTGGTCTGCAGCGGTGCAGGCGGTGTGCAAGGAGTACAAGATTCACAATGCGGATGTGAACGCTCGGGAAGACTGCGACGTCGACGAGCTGGTATACCCCCCCCCCCCCCCCCTTCGTGGGGGTGAGCAGGCAGACTTCCGAGAGATTGATGGGCTCAAAAGATGGGAGCATGAACGGCAAAGCTGGCTGCATCTGCCATCATTTTTTCCAGCGTGGCGATACCTGAACAGTGCAAGCTGCACCGCCACGTTGCACCAAAATAAAGGCAGCAGCTGGGATTCGCTTCTCTCGCCGCCCAGGCTTTGTTCATTGGTCCCATCCCCTTCCCAACAGTCCCACTTCTGGTGGTTCCCTAGGCCCCTCATCACTGCCTCGCGCCCGCCCGCCCGCCAGGTGGACGTCATTGAGGGCAGCCGCGTGTACATTCCGGCCATCTACGTGATCAACAAGATTGACCAGATCACGCTGGAGGAACTGAATGTGATCAGCAAGCTGCCGCACTACTGCCCCGTCTGCGCCTACCTGGAGTGGAATCTGGACGGCCTGGTCGAGATGGTGTGGGAGTACCTCGACCTCATCCGCGTGTACACCAAGCCCAAGGCGCGCCCCCGCTTACCTGTTGCTTTTGCTGGCACCACCAGGGAGCTGCGAGGAGCGGTCGGCGCGAATTGAGTCAATCCACGTCTTTGATCTGCATGAATTCCGATCTGAATTTTAACTTGATTCGAATTTGAGTGATAGTTGCAAGGTCGCGAAAAAGTATGTTGCAGACAAGGTCACATAGAAGGCATTGGCCCGCCGCAGTAGTGGCGGCAGTGGCTTGGCGGGTGTCGAATCTGGCTGCGGCCAGCGCCTGGCCAATGGACGGGAGAAGTTTGCAGTTCGCTTTGCCTCGCCTGAGCAGGCGCATGCCATGGCCTGCCAGCCAACAGCGGCGCGGTGCGCTGCGCTCGCCAAGCGGGTATCGAGCCAACAGGGGCCTGAGCGTCCTCGTCCCTGCCGACCGCAGGGCAAGCTGCCCGATTACAACGAGCCGGTGGTGCTGCCCCGCTCGCGGGCGACGGTGGAGGACTTCTGCAACAAGATCCACCGCCTCATGATCAAGAACTTCAAGCACGCCAACGTGTGGGGCGCCAGTGTCAAGCACCGGCCGCAGAAGGTCGGCAAGGAGCACGTACTGCAGGACGAGGACATCGTCAGCATCTACAAGCGCGTCTGACACGCGTCTTGCACGCCAGTGAGTGAAGAGAGAGAGTGAGAGTGAGTGAGAGAGAGAGAGCGCGTCTGTGTTGCGGAGTGCTAGATAGCGGCGTCTGACGTGCCATGAGTGAGCTTGCTTTGCTGCGAAATTGGAGGGAAACCGGCAGGGTGTCCGGCTGGGCGCTGGGCCTGTAAAGCTGAGGTCAGAGTCGCTAATCGCTGATCGCGCCAGCTGGGCGATGGCCGATGGCAGGCATGCCCGTCGGCATGGCCCCAAGCACAAGAGCGCGCTGCTGCGGCGCGTGTACCCGCGCATCGGCAGCCTGGAGGCCCTGCTGGGCTGGCTGCGCAGCACGCAGCCGGACAGCGCCCCGCAAGGTGCCTCATACGCTGCATATCTAGCATTTCGCGTATTTGTCGTGGGTAAGAAAAGGGAAAGCCGTAACATCGGGGAACTGCATCATGCCGTCTAATCGCTCAAGCCTGCCCACTTGTGCGGCATTCCGATGCCAGCCATCAGCGCCTCGTACTTCTCCACCCATATGAAACGGCATGAGATGCGCTGTAGGCGAGTTGGTGAAGGAGAGTGACCACCCTGACTACATTGAGCTGCTACAAGAGACGCTGGCCAACCGGGACCCTGGCGCGCCGCCGGTCGACTGGCAGCAGCCATCGTCATCTACAGAGGTGCAGGCGCAGGCGTGCCACCGTCCAACGCTGCCAAACGTGCTGCTGGCAGTTCTCTGCAACGACATGCACGAATGAACAAGCTGAAGCTAAGCAGGTGGTCGACCGGGCAATCGCCGCCCACCTGTGGTCCGGGTCGAAGACGCGCAATGTGCTGTGTCTGGGCTACCGCAAGGTCTGCCTCCGACACCCCAGACGCAGCCCTGCAAACGCGAGTGCTCGCTCGACTGACCTGCAGTGTGGCTTCCAGGGTGCCACGTTTGGCGGCGAGCGGCAGTTTGCGGCCGCCGCACCCAACAGCCTGACGGCCATCCTCAAGGCGCCGGCCTGGGAGCTGCTGCTGCGCCGCATCGGCGCACCGCTCATGCGCTACCTGCTGCTGCACTGCTCCCTCTTCACGCCTCTGCCCAACGGCTGCCACCTGCAAGTCTGCGGCCGGCCCATCAACGAGGCGAGGCCCCTCCCTCGCCTCTGATGGGACACCTGTCCTGAGCCCAGCCCCCCCCCCCCCCACAGCAACGCTTTGCTGCCATGAGGCTTGCCTGACCCGGCATGCAGGTCGTGTTCGCTCGGCAGTGGGTCGCGACCAACCGGCCCCAGCAGAAGGCCCCAAACAGGCGTCGAGAGCCGGAGCCTGCGGCCGAGGGGACAGCCCAGCCCGACCCCACCACACAGGACCTCTGCGGCCCCGCCGCCGGCTCGCAGCCGCCCCCTGAGCCCGAGCCGCATGCGCCGCCGCGGAAGCCCGCCCGGCCCAGCAGCTGGCAGCGGCGCAAGGCTGCCAAGCTGCGAGCAGCGGAGCAGGCGCAGCAGGACGGGCCGACCGGTGCGCTCCCACGGGCTTCCAGCTTGCTGATTGGCATGGCTGGGCTTTGCAGTATGCGCACACGACTCAGCTCGCAAGTCGTCTGAGGCCAGGCTGCACATGTGTGCCAGGCAGCGGCGGCGCCTCTGGCAGCGGCGGGCCGCCGGCGCAGCCGCTGCAGCCGCCGCAGCCGAGCGCTCACGCCCCTGGCGAGCCACTGCCAGGCCCGCATACAGCGGCCGCGGACCTCCCGGCGGCAGGCGCGGGCACGGCCGCGGCGGCTGCAGGCCCTTCAGCGCCCGCGCACGGCCGGGCGGCCCCTGGCGCTCGGGCGCTGCTGCGGCAGCGCATTCCTCGGCAGAGCATATTTTACAACGGCATCGCTTCGAAGCCCGGCCTGCCGCGCTCCTGTGAGCCGCGCTCTCCACCTCCCGCTGCCTGCCGCCCTCGCGGGGCTGTGGGCTGCTGCATGCTTGCATTGCGTGACAGCGTAGCAGCAGCATCAGCAGCCTGCAGCACCTTCAGCCTGCCGGCCACGGCATTTTGCACTCAAACTCCGTGCCTCTCAAGACCAGGCGATTCCGCTGCTCCTGCCCGGTACATCAGGCAGCCCAGCAAGGCAGGAGGCGGCATGCTGGCCACCGAAACACCCGCCGCCCCCGACTTTCAAACCTGCCGCGTGTCTGCCAATTCCCATCCGGCTGCCGCAGGCCTGCTGAGCAAGGCGCTGGCCCACCCGCGGCCGGCGATGGCGTTGTACACCTGCGTGTTTGGCCGCACGCAGCCGGGCGGGCCAGCGAGGCGCAGCGCCGCGCGACTGCCGCTGCAGCTGCCGCCGCTGCCTGCGCACGTGCCGAAGAACCGGCGGCACCTGCTCAAGTGCATGCACCAGATCGTCGGTGAGGCTCGCTGCCGGCCTGCGCCTGGCGCAGCCACCGACAGCTTCGGTGCCTTGCGTCTTTTGCCGTCTCCCAGAGACTCTTGCAGCACCCGACCTCCTTTCGCCGCTGTCAGAAGCGCACCACTGTGCTGCCACATGCCAGCCGCTTTGCTCTGATCAGTGGGGGGTCTGCGGGGGGAGTGCTTTGCCGACCCTGCATCCTGAGCTCGGGCAGTCGACTCCTTGAGCGGGGAAGCCTGAGCCTACCTTCCGCGTTTGCCCTCGCAGCCCGCGCGCACCGCTGCCCCTGGGGCCTGCTGCTGCGCCGCCACTGCCCGCTGCCACCGCTGCAGCCGGCGGCGGACGCCTCGGCCTCCGTCTCCCTGACCGCCTCGCAGGGCGGCAGCGCCGGCACCGGCTCTCAGAAGGCGGCTTGCCCAGCGCCGCCGCCAGCCAGCCTGCAGGTGCAGTCGCAATGGCCGCCGCGGCGGCTGCTGTCGATCTGTTGCCACTGAGCAGGCTCTGACGGGTCTCGGGCTGACGCAGGCAGCGGTGGCGGCTGAAGGCGGATTGGAGGGGGTCGGGCCGGCGAGCAGGCGGCCTTCAGAGGGCGGGCAGCCGGCACGGAAGCGGCGGCGGGTCGCAGACGGCCGGGCGGCGGCAGGTGGGTGCATGCCACCCGAACTTGCAGCCTCGAAAGGCACGATGTCGACACATGCCTTCAGTCCATGTAGCATGCAAGCTGCAGCAGGGCACAATGCTTGCCAGGCTGGCCGGCAGCAGCGGCGGGCATGCAAGGCAGCGCTCCCGCCGCCCGCAGGCGAGCCATGCGAGCCACCGGCAGGGCTGCAGAGCGACCTGCTGCAGGCGTGCGTGCCGCACGAGCGGGTGACCGGCTTTGTCTGGGCGGCGATCCGCCGAGTCATCCCTCCGGTGCTCCTCCGCCTACCTGCGCCATCCGGTCCCTCCAGTCGCCTGGGCCTCGGGCCCGCTGTGGTGACAGGGGCGTCTAAATCAGCCCGCCCCCAAGCGGCAGGCACGCCTGCGAGTCGCCGACAGATCGGCACAGGGCGGCCGCGCAGAGCTGCTTGCTGCCAGCAGCACCTGCAGAGCGAAAGCATGCCAAAGCACGCCAGTCCGGCGCTGTGGTCTGCAGGGATGCGAGAAGCACACAGCAGCCGCTTTCTTGAGCTTTCAGTGCGAGTCGCTGCGGCCTCCGCAGGCCATGCTGGGCGGCGCGGCCTGCCGTCGAGCGCTGCGCGCGACGCTCGCCCGCTTTGTGAGCCTGCGCTGCCACGAGCACCTGTCGGTGCAGCAGGCGGCGGCCGGGCTGGCGGCCGGCAAGCTGCCGTTCCTGCAGCCGGGCGGGCGCTGCCGGCAGGGTGAGGCACCTCTTACCTCTAGGGGCGGCGCTCTGGAGGCTCCTCAGATTGCTGGAATTGAAGTCACAAAAGGGTGTGGAGGGTCTCCTGCTGAGGCTCTCATCCAGCCTTTCTTGAAGACCGAAACACCCGCATTAGCCACGGGATAGCTGTCAGGGGGACAGCAGCACAGCAGCAACGGCGCTCGCAGCGTGCCGTCCATGCTTGCCGGCGACAATGCTCCCCCGCCGCTGTCTGCATTGGCTGCCCTGGCCTCTGACTCGCCCGCCGCTGGCGCTCTGCAGCTGGGGCGCGCCAGGCGCCGCTGAGCCTGGCGCTCTCGCAGCAGCGCCTGCTGGCCGCCTGGCTGCTGTGGCTGCTGGGGCAGCTGGTGGCGCCGCTGCTGCGCGCCTGCTTCTACGTGACGGAGGGGGAGGCGTACCGCTACCAGGTCTTCTATTACAGGTCGGCGTCTGGCGCCAAGCGCGACTCACGCCCTGCCATAGCAGATTCTGGTGTTTGGGAGTGCGAGGGCAAAACAGGAGAACTCAGTTTCCCAGCATACTCCCATTATCTACCAGCCTATCTTAACAGGGTTGTTGTGATCTTTCATCGTCCTGTGGTTGTCTCCTTTTCTGAGACACTCACATAAGCCATCAGTGCATCAGTGGTGGCAGATCAGACGTGGCACGTGTGCAGCATGAGCAGCGACTTGGCGTGGCAGGTTATGATGAGGCATGCTTGGGCTGCAGCCCTGCATGGGCCCCTGCTCTGCCGCCTGCCCCTGAGGCGGCTGCGCACGCGTCAAGCACGGCTGGGACTCTCACACACACCTCCCTCTGTCAGCTGCTTGCCGGCCGCCCGCCCCTGTGCCCGCGAGCCGAGCCGGCCTCTGCGGATGCAGGAAGCCCGTCTGGCGGCGGCTGCGGCAGCTGGCGACCGCGCAGCTGCTGCGCGACAGCTTCACGCCGATTGCCGCCAGCGAGGCGGCCGCCTGCCTGAAGGGGCGGCAGCTGGGCGTCACGAGGCACCGCTTCGTGCCCAAGCGCACGGGTCCGCTCCCGTCGCAGGCTGCAGGCGCCAGTGACGGCCGCGGGCTGCCTGAATCGAGAGGCTCCGGTGCTGCGTCCGACGAGGCGGTGAAGGGAAGCAGGGGCCCGCCCAACGCAGTCGGCCGAGGCCGCTCTGCTCGTGCCTGCTGCGAATGAGAGCGCCAGCCGCCTGCCACCCTCATGCCCGCCCGGCAGCACGGCTGCCCTGCTCAGGCAGGACTGGGCGTCTGCCGGCCCAGGCGCCTGACAGCCTGGAACGGCACCGCGCGGCAGGCATGCGCGCGATCGCGAACCTGAGCACCGCGACGACGGCGCACTTTCCCGGCTGGCGGCTGCGTGTGGGCTCGCGGGAGCGTCGGCGGGGCGGCGCCCTCAAGCTGGCCTTCCGCCCGATCAACGCGCAGCTGCAGAACCTGCACCAGGTGGCCCCCGCAGCCGCTCTCTGCTCGCGTCGCTGTAACGCCCAGCACAGGGGCTGCTATGGGTCGGCCTTACTACCGGACCGTGTTGAAGACACACAGAGCTTGCATGACGTATGAATGTGGCTGGCCCAAGCATGTTCACCTTCTGCACCCCACATACGGAGCCTCGGCACCACACACACCTCAAAGCAGCCTAAAGCAGACCCACATCAGCAAGCAACGCTGGCACCCGCCCCGCAGGTGCTCAAGCTGGAGGTGGGCCGCCAGCCCGGCCTGCTGGGCGCCAGCGTGTTCGGGCTCGACGACATTTTCAGGGCCTACAAACCCTTCGCGCTGCGCTGGCGCGCGGCCGCGAACGCCGCGGCCGCCTCCGGCCGCCCGCCGCCGACGCCACATGTCGTCACGACCGACGTTTCGAAGGCGTTCGACTCGATCGACGCGAACCGGCTGCTGCAGCTCGCGTCCGGGCTGATCCAGCGGCCGGAGTACGTGGTGGCCAAGTATGCAGAGGTGATTCCGAGAGGCCATGCTATTCCGCGCTTGCACACTCAGGCTCGGCTCAGCCACCGCGTCAAGCATCTTGCGCCTGGACCCTTTGCGTCCAGTCGACTCGTCGCCTGCCGATCGAGGCCCTCAGGCCGGCAGGCGGCTGCGAGCAGGTGGCGCCCTCGGTGGGCCCGCTGCCGCGCGTGGCGCACCGCGTGGCCGCCCTGGACATCCGCCCAGGGGCCGCCGTCAGCTTTCCCGCGCTGGCGCGGCAGCTCGCGCAGACGACCGGCGGCCGAGCGTTCCTCGACAAGGCACCGCCTTCCTTAGCCTCGATAACCCCTGCCGCGCAAGATTCCCGCCAAAATTCCGAGTATCCCGCCAAGTTCAATCTCCAGCCAGGTTCAAACCCTTCAGCTTCACTCCTGCAGCCTGGCAGATTGCGAATGCAGGGCACACTGTTCTGCTGGCGAAGGTTTGCAGCGCTGCGACGGATGTGGTAGCTGCTTCAAAGGCCTGTGGATCTGATGACGCTGCTCCTGCTGCCGGGCTCCGCAGGTGACCGTGGCCACGGTGGGCCAGCGCGCGCTGCGCGAGCAGCTGACCGAGCACCTCTCGCGTGGCCTCGCCAAGTTTGGCCGCAGCTGGCACCTGCAGACGCGCGGCATCCCGCAGGCACGCCTCCCTGCCTGCCTTTCGCCCTGCCACCTTCCCTGCATGACGTGGCCGCTCCTCACCCCTCAGCAGCAGCCCGGGTTGCGCACTCGCATACTGCGTTGCCTGCCTTGACGGTGGCCCGGACCCGGCCGGGCATCCCGCCACAAAGCATCGAGCCAGCCGCCCTGACGGCCCGTCTCCCCTTCTTGCTCGAGCGCAGGGCTCCACGCTCTCCACCATGCTCTGCAGCCTCTACCTGGCGGCCCTGGAGCAGCGCCACCTGCTGCCGCTGCTGCCCGCGCCGCAGCAGCCGGCCGCCAGTGGCGGTGGCGGCCAGGCCAGCAGCGGGCCCGGACTGACCGAGCTCGCGCGGGAGGCTGCCGGTCCGTGACACCAGCATCCCCCCAGCTTCCCATGCCTGCTTGCCTGCCAAGCAGAGCTGCACGAAAGCTGCCTCCCAGCGAGCACCCTTGCTTGCAGTTCTGGCCCCTGCCAATGCGCTGAGCCAAGCAGCAGCATGGGCCGCCCTGCCGGCCCTCAAACAGGCCGCCTGGTGCCGCCTGCAGGCCAGAGCGCGTCCGGCAGCCGCGGCGCCGCCAGCAGCGGCTCGCCCGGCGTCAGCGGCCAGCCTGGCGGCGCGGCAGGTGCCTCGCAGCCGCCGACGTTAGTCATGCGGCTCGTCGACGACTACGTGTTTGTCACGCACTCGGCCACGGCGGCTCGGGCGCTGGCAGCGCGGCTGCCGGCAGGCACGCGCCTTGCCTTCGAAGCTTCCAAGTGAAATTTGGTAGTCTGACCGCTTGTTATGGGGCGCTTAGTCAGCTGCTGGGAACAGCTTGGCTGAGGGACTGCTGAGCTGGCAGGCAAGCCGCCTGCAGCTCTCACAACAGCTCCCACCCGCCTCTGCCTTGCACACAGACATGGCCGCTCGCTGATCCCTGCAGCAAGTCATTGCGACTTGTAACTAACGCATAAACGTTAACTTCTGCCCATAACCCGCGCCGCGACCCCTCGCTGCCGCAGGCTTTCCCGACTTCTGCATCCGCATAAACGCGGCCAAGACGCGGGCCAGCTTCCCGGCGGCGCCCGGCCAGCCGGCCCTGCAGGGTCCTGTCGAGGGTTTCATGCCCTGGTGCGGTCTGCTGGTGAACGCTGCCAGCCTAGAGATCCAGGCTGACTACAGCCGCTACGCGGGCGTGCACTTGTCGGCTGCACTGGTGCTCAATGCGCAGCAGGTACGTTCTCTCTTCTGCCCTCTTGATTATGGGTCTTGGGTTTGTATCGTGGTTGCATGGGTTGTCTGTCTGTCTACCTGCTCGCTTCTGAGCCACCGGGTATCTACTGTGACGCGCTACTTTGGGAGATGTGTTGGGGCGATACCTGCGCCAATGAATGCTGCAGCTGGCTGCAGATGGCACACCGCTGCATGCTCCTGCTGTCGCAAGGGCCACTTCCCGTCAGCCAGTAACATCCTGCCCGCTGCATCCTATGCAATGTCCCTGCCAGGATCCCCTTCTGCACTGACGCTGCCGCCTGCTGCCCGCAGCGGCCGCAGCGCGTGCTGGCCGCCAAGCTGCGCGCCTACCTGCGGCCCAAGTGCCACCCGCTTCTGCTCGACGGCGCCATCAACTCGCCCGCCACCGTGCGCCTCAACATCTACCAGGTGCCTCCACCGCCATGTGCCTAGGAAGGAAAAAGAAGCAGGCGATGCTGTATCAGGGAGGAGGTGGGGGGGCACATGACAAAGTATTGAGCATATGTGGCAAGTTTCGAGCTTACACGACTGGCCCTCTGCTAATAAGCGCGCATCTGCTGCAAGCTTTGCGCCAGCGGGCAGCGGCGGTCAAGCCAGGCGGAGCGCAGCAGCTTGGACTGGAAGCGGGACTGGTGGCAAGACTCTGACCGGGGCTGGTCGCTCAGACGGGTCGCTGGAAGCGCAGATGGTGATGCTGGCAGCGATGAAGTTTCATTGCGCGGCGATGTGCCTGGAGCAGCGGCCGCCGCTCTGCTGGCGCTCGCTGTTGGCGGCGATCCGCGGCGCGATCACGTACCTGGGCCAGCTGGTGCGCGAGCGGGCGGCCTCTGTGCAGCGCAGGTGGCGTCAAAACCCACTTTGCGCGACTCACTTTCGCAAGGCAATGCACGAGACCGCGCGGGTCCTGACTCGGCGCGCCGAGATCGGCACGCGCAGGCTGGGCGTGGAGTGCCGGCTGCCCGTGTCGGGCTGCCACATCCGCTGGCTTGCGCTGCACGCATTTGTGCGCGTGTTGGGCCGCAAGCAGGCCCGCTACGGGCCCGTGCTCGCGGCGCTGCGCGCGGACATGCAGGCCGACCAGTTCGCGCGGCTACCCTCGCAACTGGCGCCGATCGTCGACCCACGCCGCTCGCCCGCTTTCGATGCCATCCTGTACTGACGCTCTGGGCGCGTGATCCTTCTTTTTGAGAGACGAACCACGTGCCCCCAACACGCATCGTGCCATATAGCCATGCGGTTGCTGCCACCGTTTGAAAAGATCTGGGAGTCAGAGCTCCAGCTTAATGCCATGATTGGAATCGTGTAGCGAACATGTGTGCTCTTTACACTGTGGCAGTTAACAACCCTGCCAGGCGCTTTCGTTGAGGTGGGGAAGCAACGCAACTCGGCATTCCTACTCGACTGTGAGGACCTCATTCCTCCAGACACAAAGTTTTCTTCTCGAACAGTCACAGGCAGGCATGTTGTTGTACAGAGCACACATACAACGGCCTTTTGGCCTACAGCCTGCAGGATATACAACAGGCTCTTTGCCTGCACCATTTACCCGATTTGGCAAAAACAAGAATGGTACCTCAGGCCTCCTCTTGCCTGCAAGAGTAGAGGCTTCCGTAGGCCTGCTGCTGTAGCAGGCCTCAGAGCACAGAGCCGGGCTGCTGCTCCGACGCCAGCGCCTGCTCCGCGAGGTGCAGCCGCTTGACCGCACTGCGCTTCACGTGCTCGGCAAACGGACGCCGGCCAAAGCCAAACTCGTTCTGGAAGCCCATCAGCGACGTGATGACGCCTGCGTCGGCAGGTATGGGTCACGCGCCCCTGTCATAGGATGGCGAGCCAGGAGGCGTCAAAGGAAGGGCGTCCAAGCGTACCGTAGACTTCGGTGAAGCTCAGGCGATTGCTTTCGCCATGGCGCCGGTACTTGCTCACGAACCTGCAGAGTTTGCTGCCTCGAGTGGTGAGGGGGACCAACACAAGAGAGCAGGCACAGGGCACTCAGAGTGGCAGGAATGATGCGCACTGCGCGCTTTGCTCCTTGAAGGATGCAAACAGGCGGCTGCCGGCCTCCTCCTCCGGCCGCGCGTCCAAAACCGCGCGCAACAACTCGATCATGCGCTGTGTTCGCTCCTGGTACTCAGCATCTTCTGGCTCCAGCGAAGACGCTGCAGGCAGACCCGCAAGCTCTTGCGAGTGTCGGCGCCCGGCCTACATCCGCAGCGTTCGGGCGCTCACGAACAGCTCGTTTCCAAGTCAGCACATTTAGAGCCGGACGCTGCGAGCGACGGGAAGGCGGCGATGCAATCGGGGGAAACGAAGTGCCTCAAAGATGGGCGAGCTGCTCTCCAGGTGCGAACGCGGAGACGCGGCGTGTTCGTGCCCCGGACGCTCGCATCGCAGGGCATGTGGGGCCTTCTTCGCGACCGGTTCCTTTCGCAGGGCCGCGCAGGTCTGCGAGATCGTGGTCGGGCCGAAGTTCATCGCGCCCGCTGCAGTTTTCTCCGCAGCGCGAGGGCAGAAGAAGCCCCAAAACCGCTCCGTGCTCCAGCTTCACAATCCTCCACCAGGCTCCCGACACACAGCCCTGTACACAGACGCTCGCAGGGTGATCGCAGAACGCCTCTAGAGATACGTTGACTCCCTCGCCTGCTCAAGAGGGAAGGGCGGAATCCAACTCCCCTGATTTCCTTCCGCTCTTGTCTAGCGGCTCCAAGGCTTGAACCAGGGGACGACGAGGAGCTGGGCACACGCCAGGGCGCCATGTTCCTCTTCGGCAAGCGGAAAACGCCGGCAGGCACGCTGCTCCGGGCCCACTCGGGAGTGCTTCCCTGCACATCTTGGTCCTGCCTGGCCGACCCAAACTTGCTCGCCACCCGCCTTCGATCGCAGACAACATAGTTGGGGCTGAACTTGCAGGATGGAGTGCCTTATGACGGCCTGGGCCCAGTCAGTGTGCCTGCCGAGTCGCTCACGTCCGGCTTGGTTGCGCAGAGCTCCTGCGGGAGAACAAGCGGACGCTGGACAAGGCGATCCGCGAGCTGGACCGGGAACGCACGGGGCTGCAGAACCAGGAGAAGAAGCTGATAGCAGAGATAAAAAAGACGGCAAAGCAGGGGCAGATGGTGCGCTCTCGCGCTGCATAACTGCCACTCAAACAGGCGCAGCCAGCTCTCCGCTCAGTCCACGGCTGCCGGCCGCGCAGGACGCGGTCAAGGTCATGGCCAAGTCGCTCGTCCGCAACCGGCATGCCGTCACCAAGATGTACGGCCTCAAGTCGCAGCTGCAGGCCGTCTCGCTGCGCATGGCGGTACGTTTGCCCTGCCTGCTCCCCTTTCCAATGCATCTTGGAGCGCATCACCAGCCATGGGGCCAAGCAAGACTGAGAGCGCCCCCGGTCTGGCCCGCAGACGCTCAAGTCGACGCAGGCGATGGCGGACGCAATGCGCGGCGCCACCAAGGTCCCTTCTTCTGCCAATCTCCTGAGCATCACTGCCTACAGGACGCTTGCTGTCTGGAGCGGCTGCAGACCACTCACACTGCCCCTTCTGTGGCTGCTCAGCCGCCGGTCCTGAGCCATGTGACCTCAGGGGATGGCTGACGGCTGGGCCTGACACGGGCGACTGCCGCCGCCGCTGCAGGCGATGGGCATGATGAACAAGCAGATGAATATGCCGGCGCTGCAGAAGATCATGCGCGAGTTCGAGCGGCAGAACGAGCGCATGGAGATGACGAGCGAGATGATGGGCGACGCGATCGACGACGCCTTTGAGGCGCCGCCCCCCTGCCTCCTTTCCCTGATGTTTGTGGTTGCTGAGAGGGCTGCAAAGCCGCGTTGCAAGCCTGCTGGTTGAGCCGGCAGAACTTGGCAGAGTTTAGCCAGCGACGTGCCACACTTGCCAACCGCCGCTGCTCTGCTGGGACAACTCGCAGGAGGAGGACGAGGAGGGGGAGACGGACGCGCTGGTCAGCGAGGTGCTGGACGAGATCGGCATCAACCTCTCCAACGACCTCGTGTCCGCGCCCGCGCAGCAGCAGGCGGCCGCCGCGGAGGAGGCGCCCGGCCGCCAGGCGGAGGCCATGGGCATGGGGGTCAGTAGCGGTGGCCCCCGCAAGGGCGGCCCCCCGCGCGGCGGGCCCCCGCCGCCCCCTCCCGGCGGCGGCAGCGGCGGCGGCGGCGGCGGCGGCGGCATGCCCGAGCCGTCGGGCAGCGGCATCGACGACGACCTGCAAGCCCGGCTGAACAACCTACGCAAATCGTGAGGCAGTGTAGGGTCCTGACGATGCGTTTCGGCTGCTACAACGGCTGTTCTGTAAACTGTCAGCTTTGCTGCCTAGACGGGCGCTAGCTCGTCTGCTACTCCTGCTGCTATCGTACTCCTGCGGCCCATGGCTGCGGAGTGGCAGCACTGCATCGCCTTAAAGGCAGCACAACAGCGTTCTTCCCGCGTGTCCATCCGCGCGGCAGTGCGTTGGGGTTGAGGGAGCTGCCCTAGCCCTGCTGACTGTGCAGGGGCCCGATTTGCTCTGCTCCAATCGATCTTCAAGCACAGAAAGGAACCTTTAGACCTCCAGCAGAGTGTTGACCATGCAGTTCTCCAACCCCGCTGCCCGCGTCGTGGGCGCCCGGACCCCCGCTCCGCGTGTGGCGTTTGCCCTGAAGATCGCCGCGCCGGGGCGCCGGCCCGTCTCCGCTCGCGTCGCCGGCGAGAAGGCGGACCTGAGTGGCGAGGTGCGCCTCTCGCCTCCGGCCTGGCCCCGCTGTGCTGCGGAAACGGCAGCGTCTAGTAACCCCAATGCCGCGCTTCCGGCAGCACGCACGCGCTCGGCGCAGCCCGAGACGCAGCCTCACCCGCACGCATGAGCTGCACGGGATCCATGCCGTCGCATGAGAGCCGCTGGGCCTCGGGCAGGGCACAGGCAGGCCCGGGGCGTTGGGGCATGAACACGGCCTCCTCGGACTCTGCCCCCGTCTCCCCGGGTTAGCAAATCTCGCTCTTGCAGTCAGTTTGATACTCTACATGTGTGTCACCCGCAGTGGCCCGTCAACTGGTCCCTGGCCAGCTACGAGGATGTGGGCGAGTTCTTCCAACGCTCGCTGTTCAAGGACACCGCTTCCCCCAACCAGACGCTGCAGGAGGTCATGTCGCAGCAGCTGACGGTCGTGACCCCCGAGACGCCCGTGTCCGACGCCAGCAAGCTGTTCAGTCTGGTGAGCACCGCTTCTTCGCCTGCCGGGCCTCCCCTTGAGGCCAGTGCATGAGCCTCTCGAAAATAGCAGCAGCTGATGAGCCGTGCGGGTTGCAGGTGTCCGGCATGCCCGTCGTCAAGAGCGAGACGGACTACACCCTCGTGGGCGTGCTGTCCAAGAAGGACCTGAGCAAGCCGGGCAAGACGGTCAAGGAGGTCATGTCCAGCCCGCCGATCGCGGCGCGTCCGGACAACAAGGTGGCCGACGCGGCCTGCCTCATGCTCAAGCACAAGGCGCGCCTCCCCTCCCTTTGCAGCATCTCTGGGGGCCCGGCTGCGTGGCTTTGCACTGGCGGATTTGTCCTCGGACGCGCTGCGCCTCTGTCTGCGCCACATCATTGCTTCCCATTGCTGTAACATGACCTGACATCGCTGGCCGCCGGCTTGCAGGTGCACCGCATCCCGGTCGTGGACAAGACGGCCAAGCTGGTCGGCATCGTCACGCGCACCGACATCTTCACTGCGCTCGAGCACGAGCAGGGCAGCGTGGACGTCTCCGTCGCGCTGTGAGGCAGGCTGCCTGGGAACGGCAGCGCCTCTGGACGGAGGGTTGGGTGGGTCCAACACAATTTTGCTGGCGATTTTGGAGCTGAGCCTGCCTTGTTGCGCCGAGCGGAAGGGCGGCAAGCGAGAAGACAACTTGCGTGTGTGTATGTGTAACTTGTAAATGCTCTGATCAGACCCCATACACAGCCGTTCCTGCATTGAGCTTGCTGCAGCGGCCAGTGCATTGCCAGGCTGAGCAACACATGCATTGGTATGGGTAATGCAGTGCATCAGAAAGCTGCTTTGGCTCGATCGCCACTACAACGTGCACAGGCAAGCAGGCAGCCATGGGGCGCGTCGGTGAGGGCCTGAGCTCGTACTACAAGGCGAAGATCGAGGAGCTGGAGATCCAGGCGCGCGACAAGCAGCACAACCTACGGCGCCTGGAGGCGCAGCGGAACGAGCTCAACACCAAAGGTATCGGCATCGCGGGCTCAGGGCCTGCTGCTGTCCGGCTGCGCCCGATTCCGGCACT
Organism: Trebouxiophyceae sp. KSI-1; assembly: GCA_003568905.1. Classification (NCBI taxonomy): domain Eukaryota; kingdom Viridiplantae; phylum Chlorophyta; class Trebouxiophyceae; species Trebouxiophyceae sp. KSI-1. The sequence goes on along the minus strand of BHFV01000007.1, from coordinate 53,036 downwards.
GATTGCTCCCGGCAAGTACTGAGGAGCCCACGCCTGCTCGCAGTGCGCCTGCTGCGCGAGGAGCTGCAGCTGCTGCAGGAGCCGGGCTCCTACGTCGGCGAGGTCGTGAAGGTGCCTCGCCAGGCTTTGCCAGTTCCATCTTCTGTCACAGAGGACAATCTCAGAGGACCTCATCGAGCGCCCCCTTCCTGCGCAGGTGATGGGCAAGAACAAGGTGCTGGTCAAGGTGCACCCGGAGGGCAAGTACGTGGTCGACATCGACAAGTCGGTGGACGTCACGCTGGTGACCACCGGCGCCCGCGTCGCGCTAAAGAACGACAGCTACACGCTGCACCTGCTGCTGCCGACCAAGGCACACCCCCGCCCCCGAGCCGCCAGCCCTCCTCACAACTTAGCAGCAGACGCCAGACTGATGTCCATCCATCCGATGCCCCAGGTCGACCCGCTGGTCAGCCTGATGAAGGTGGAGAAGGTGCCGGACTCGACCTATGACATGATCGGCGGCCTGGACCAGCAGATCAAGGAGATCAAAGAGGCACCACTCCCCTTTCCTCCCGTCCCTCCCCACCGCTCCCTGGCGTTTCAACTGCGGCCGACAGCGCCCCCCCCCCCCGGCCGCAGGTCATCGAGCTGCCCATCAAGCACCCCGAGCTCTTCGAGGCGCTGGGCGTCGCGCAGCCAAAGGCGCCGCCCCCTTCCCTCCTCCACGGCACCTGCCCACTTCCTGCTGGCTGCCAGGCCAGCGGCAGCTGAGCCGCGGCCGGCCCCGCCGCAGGGCGTGCTGCTGTACGGCCCGCCCGGCACCGGCAAGACGCTGCTCGCCCGCGCGGTCGCGCACCACACCGACTGCACCTTCATCCGCGTCTCCGGCTCGGAACTCGTCCAGAAATACGTGCGCCCCCCTTCCTCACCGCAGTTGCCGGCCCGGGGGCCCCTGCCTGCAGCAGCAGCAGCTGCTGCTGGCTGCTGCAAGAGCGGCGCACGGCCGGCTGGCTGGCTGACGACGCCTCTCGGCTGTGCTTGCAGATCGGGGAGGGCTCGCGCATGGTTCGGGAGCTCTTTGTGATGGCCAGGCGCGCCCTCTGCCCCAGCCGTTCCTCCCCGCCCCCTTTCCTGTGCCTGCACGCCCCTCAGGCTGCGCCCCCACAGGAGAACCACTCGGTTGGCTGCCGCCCGCCCAACCACCTGCCAGCAGACGCCCTGAAAGGCAGCCGCAGGCCAGCTTCGAGCCGCCTGCACTGACGCTGCCGGGCTTCACCTGCCCCGCAGGGAGCACGCGCCCAGCATCATCTTCATGGACGAGGTGGATTCAATCGGCTCGGCGCGCGGCGACTCGGGCGGCGGCGGCGGCGACAGCGAGGTGCAGCGCACCATGCTGGAGCTGCTCAACCAGCTGGACGGCTTTGAGGCGACCAACAAGATCAAGGCGTGCCCCCCTTTCCCCTCTCTCCACCGCAGAGGTTGTGTGGAGGCAAGCGGAGGCAGCCAAGCCCTGATGACAGTCATCTCAAGACCCCTGCAGCCAGCAGCACTAATGCCGCTGCTGCTGCGCTCCCAGCGCTTGATGCAGAAGGTGGCACTGTCGCCCGCAGGTGCTGATGGCGACCAATCGGATCGACATCCTGGACGCGGCGCTGCTGCGGCCGGGCCGCATCGACCGCAAGATCGAGTTCCCCAACCCGAACGAGAGCAGCCGGCTGGACATCCTCAAGATCCACAGCCGCAAGATGAACCTGATGCGCGGCATCGAGCTGCGCAGCATCGCCGACAAGATGACCGGCGCGTCCGGCGCCGAGCTCAAGGCACGCCCCTGCCTCACCGCGGGCCGACCAGCGCCTCAAGCAGGAGGCCCGTAACCTGCATGTGTGTGCGGTGATGGCATCACCAAGGGCAGGGCTTGTGCCCAGCAGCCGCAGGCTCTGTGATGGGCTCTCAAAGGACGCATGCTGCAGAGCTTCCTCTGCAGCCCACCGCCATGGCTCTCTCGGGGCCAGGGCCTGACCTGCCTGCTCGTGTGGCGTCTGCAGGCGTGCTGCACGGAGGCGGGCATGTTTGCGCTGCGGGAGCGGCGGGTGCACGTCACACAGGAGGACTTTGAGATGGCGGTCGCCAAGGTCATGAAGAAGGACAGCGAAAAGAACGTCAGCCTCAAGAAGCTGTGGAAGTAGCTTCGCGCCTCTGCTGCCGTCATTGCCAGCCGCCGCAGCATTATTGTGCTAGGAGCGGACCGCTGCAGCAAATTTTGATTGTTCACAGACTTGCACTGGCGTTTGTGCGAGTTGCTAACGGCAAATGTAAACTCAGAAGAAAGCAGGAAAGGCTGGACCTCTTGACGGAGCATTACAGAAGATTCAGCGCTTTCAAGGGGTGGGCAGTTTGCGTGGGATCTCCCTCGAGCTCTCGCACGTGTCTCTGTCATCCTACTGCTGAGTTCGCTCGACACGCGCGCATCCCGGGTGGTGGTGTCTGCTGCTAGGTGGTGAGGCCGAAATCGTGGCTCACAGCTCGACGCAAACAGCGAAACGCACACGCGACTCCTGATACGAAAGGGCGGATGCGCCGCCGCAAAAGCTGGCGGCGCGCACAAAGCCGAACGCAAAGAACGGGAAACACTCGCAGACGCTGCCCGCCTGCCTGTGTGAGATCGGGCCTGCACATATTAGCCTAGGCAGCGTGCGCGAGGGCGCCCCGCGCGCGCGCGGGGCGGCCCGCAGGCCGGCCTTGCGCGCGCGCGCGCGGGCGGTGCGGTGCGCGGCAGGGCTCAACCGCAGTACGGCGGGTCGACCTTGGCCCAGGAGAAGATCTGCTCGTACTCGGCGGCCGCCTTGTCCCAGCTCGAGTCGCGCCGCATGCCGCGCTCCTGCAGCGCGCGGAAGCTCTCCGGGTGCTGCCGGAAAGTCTCGAGCGCGTAGGCGAGCGCGGAGATGAAGGCGTCCGTGGAGCACGGCGAGAAGGTCCAGCCCGTGCCCACACCTGCGCCGCAGCCGCCGTCGCTTCTCAGCCGCCGCTGCGCACGCGCTCCCAGCTGCGTTTATCCCCATAATGTCCGGTGTCTGCTCAGGCACGGAGGCTGTAGCCGAACAAATCAGAGCAGGCGGAAGGCGGGGCCGCGGAGCCGTAGGCAGGCTGCACCGGGCAGCGAAGGAGCCGCACCGCCCTCCCAGGGGTTGTATGGCACGACGGTGTCCCGCAGCCCGCCCGTTGCGTGCGCGACCGGCACGGTCCCATACTTCATCGCATACAGCTGGTTCAGGCCGCATGGCTCAAAGCGGCTGGGCATCAGCAGCAGGTCTGCCGCCGCCGTGATCTGCGCGCACAGAGGCAGCCGCGGCGTCAGTCGGCCGGAGACGCGCAGGCAGAGGCATGCTGCTGTCCCCCGAAACAGCCAGAGAGGGAGCTGCTCGCGGCCGCCAGCCTGCACGCCCGCAGCTGCTCCCCACTCCAGGCAAGTGGCCGCATGGCAGATGCTGCTGCTCATGACGCAGCTCGGCTGTGCCAAGCACTCGCGCATGCTGAGCAGCGCAGCCATGCCGGGGGCCTTGCCTTGTGCGACATGGGCACGTTGAAGCCGACCCAGCCGCGCGCATTGTCCGGGTACGCTGCCTCCAGCCACCGCATGCCCGCCTGCATGCCACCGCCGCCGCCGCCAGGCTCAGCGCCCAGCCCCATGCCAGCAGCCGCACTGGGCAGCCCAGCGCCACTTCAGCCTGCCCTCCAGGCAGCCCGCCTGTGTGCCTGCTCCGGGCTGCAGTATCTGGCACCTGATGGCCCGCCGCCGCGGAGGCCACGCCCCTGCTGCAGGCAGTGGTGCGGCGGCGGCTCGCACCTCGAGTCCCGAGTCGCCGGTGCCGAGGCAGACGAGCTGCACGTCCTGGCTGATCAGCCAGGGCGCGGCCGCCAGCACCAGGTCCGCGCCCTTCTGGAAGTCGAGCCGCCCGATGAAGCCGACCAGCGGCACCTCGGGCCGCTGCGGCAGGCCGAGCTCCGCCTGCAGCGCCGCCTTGCAGGCCGCCTTGCCCTCGGCAAAGCTGTCGGCGCTGAAGTTGGCCGCGATGTGGGCGTCCGTCTCCGGGTTCCACTCCTCGTTGTCGATGCCTGCGAGCATTCAGGCGCTGCGGCCTGAGCCGGGCCGCCCTGACCTGTCCTGAAGGGCAACTGCTGGCTGCTGATGCGGCCGGCCGGGCTGCCTGCCCAGGGTTCGCACATGCAACCTGGGGAGGCACACGTATGCAGCACCCAGGCTGCGCGCGCGCTCTGCGCCAGAGCGGACTGGAGGCTGCACAAGGCACTGTTTCGGAGAATCGCAGGGACGCCACGACCGCTGGGACTCGTGTGCGAATGTGTGTGGGAGGGAGCGCATGGCTTCCATTCCTCCCCTCAGCTCCGTCAGCCATCGGCAGACGTACCAAAGATCAGCAGCCAGCCCTCCTGGTGGCAGCCGCTCTGCCTTGGAGGGTCAGGAGTGCGGGTGGCAGGGGCCACGCACCGTTCAGGACGCCGGTGAGGACGTAGCCGCGGCTGCCGATCATGCCCTCCAGCCCCCAGCCGCCCTCGGGCGTCGTGATCTCGTAAGCGTACCCGGGGCTGACCGCCACGATGCGATCCGCCGTCGACAGCCCGCCCTGCGACCGCCGCCGCCTCAGGCGTCTGCAGCAGCTGCCCCGATGCCACCCAGGCACACTCGTCCAGAAGTGCAGCAGCTGCCGCCGCGCTGGCGCCGGCACCTGCAGCTTTGCAGGTGTGCGACGGGGGCCTGCGCCGCGCCGCGCGAGCCCCAACGCTGCCAACGACCCCCAGACAGATGCCACAACTTCGCAGCAGCACTCGCAGCGCCTGCATCACCTGGTGCTCCGCTGACTTGTGCAGCTGTGGGTGTGATAGCAGCAGCCCCCGGGAAGCCTGCCGCGGGGGGGGGGGGGGGGGGTGGTGCCTTGAGCGTGTTGATCGCGCGGCCCTCCTCCTCGTAGGAGCCCTGGCGCTGGTGCGGCGGGTACTGCCACTCGAGCGCGCCGTACCAGTTGCCCGGCAGCCCCAGCGTGCCAAAGGTGCCCGGCGCAAACACTCCCTGCGGCAGCCGTAGCAGGTGGGGGAGTGAGCCGCGGCCCGCTTCCGGGTTGGCTGCCTCGTTTCATAGGCGCGTCCCCGTCGCTGGATGTGGCTTTCCCTCGAGATGTGCCTTTATGGGGCAATGCACTCGTCAGAGATCGCATCGTGCAGCACTGTGCAGGACTGCTGAACAGTCAGCGTCGCGAAGACAGGCGCCCAGCTGCGGTCGCTTTCCCGAGTGCCTGAATATGGAGATGACACCGATCCAAATGCATGTTGGGAAAAGCCAGCCTGGCTGCCAGTAAGGCGCTGGCCTGTGGCGCAGCAGGAAAGGAGGGGTGGGGTGCGGGCCTGATGGCGCAGGTTGTGGATGGCGAGGATGCAGCGCGCGTCCCGGTACACGCCGTGCGGCCGGAACTTGGCCGCCAGGTAGACCGGCACGAGCGCCGCCTGCCAGTCGTTCGCGATGAAGACGACGTCCGTGCCGAGCACGCCGCCGTTCGGCAGCGGCAGCTGCAGGGGGGCCTCCAGCGCGGCCAGGCACAGCAGCGCAAAGCGCCACTGCGGCAGCACCGAGTGAGGGGCCTGCCGGCGCAAGGAGGGAGTTGCCGGGGGGGAGCGCAGGGAGGGAGGGGGCCGCACCTGGTTGTCCTTGAAGGGACCAAAGGCGTCGCCGTACAGCCCCAGGCGCTGGTAGGATGGGTGGTCAACAAACACGTAGTCGACGCCCGACTTTTGCAACAGATAGAAGGTGACTTCCGTGCCAAAGACGTCGATCCTCGTCTGCACGTCAAGGCGGAGCACAGTCAGGCCTCGAGCAGGCAGTCCTTGGCCATCTGGCGCAGACAGCTGGTTGCGAGGGGGGTGGTGCCCACTTCTGTCCGCTTGGCGTCCGGGTAGTCCGAGTACCGAGGCGCCACCACCATCACGCGGTGTCCGCGCCCCGCCAGCGCCTGCGGCAGGCTGCCGCAGACGTCCCCAAGCCCTCCCGTCTTGCTCCATGGCGCGACCTGCGTTCCCGAACAGCGGCTCAGCCCGCGCCTGCGGCGAGCCCGGGCGGTCCCTGGGCCTCCCTGCGCCCCTCCCGCCGCGCAGACGCACCTCAGACGTCACGAAGCAGATATTGTACGGGCCGGGCGGCTTGCGCGCGGGCGGCGCTGCCGTCTCCTCGGGCGCCTGCGGCTGCTGCGGCTGCTCATGCTGCTCCTGCGGCTGCGCGCGCTCCTCGACCTGCGGCGCCTCGAGCGCCTCCGCGGTGCGTGCAACGACTCGCTGCCTAGGTCTGATTCCGGCGGGGCGGGAGGCGCTCCGCTTGCCGCGGCGGGCCGGCGGGGCCTGCGACGAGAGCAGAACGTCACCTTGCTCTGCTGTGGGCGGCGTTCGGACAAATGGGCGGCTGCAGGCGGAAGGCCGGAAGGCGTGAGATGGCGTCCCGGGGGAACGGCTCACCTGTGACGGGCGGCCGGCGGCACGGTGCACTGATCGGTCTATCGGCAGCGGCTTCATCGTTCTGTGGCGCCGCTCGAGGGCGGCCTCAGTCCATAGGACGCGACGAAGCGCTCTGATTGCGAGTGAGCGGCCATGGGTCCATGATATTCAACTTCACCTGTCATTTGCCCCAGAAAGGACCCATCATGATTACACAGAAAACTAGGACGTGACAGAGTTTTCAGGCATGTTCAGGCCTGTTTCCGTGCAGCCTGCGTCACTGGGACGCAGCGGCCGTCCGCCGCCTCTCGCCGCACCAGCCGCCTGCACACCCAGTTGGGTCCTCAGAGCTCTGCCCACGGCATGCAGCTGCCCTGTGGGCAGCAAGCACGGGCCGCGCCTGCCGGACCAGTCGATGCAGTAGCGCGCGCGCTTGATCATCTGCTGCTCCGGGATGCCGTAGCGGCTGAGCTTGGCGCCCAGATGCTGCGCCATCAGCGCGCGCACGTTGTCCGCGTACAGCCGCGGGTCGGCCCGCTCCTCGGCGGAGGGCAGGTACGGCGGCAGCACGAGCACCTCGCACCGGTTCACCAGCTGGCACTGCACGCGCAGAAAGTGCCAGTACACGTTCTGGATGACGCCCCAGCCAACGTCAAAGTGCCTGCGCAGCAGGTCCTGCCACGGGTCAGCCCTCTGCCATGCCTGCGGGTGCCGTCAGGCGCGCAGCCTGGGTGGCGGGCGGCGGACCGGCAGTGGTACTTGAGGATGACCGGGACCACGGGGCGGCCGCCGACAAAGGCGCCGGTCGAAAACTCGAGCAGGTAGCGCGTGTGCTTTGTCGTCCCCTCCGGCCCCATCGCAAACAGCGGGTACCTGCAGCCGGTGGGCGGGCTCGCCACTCAGGCTGTCAGGACTCGCCACTCAGGCTGTCAGGCTCCGCAGCCAGAGCTCGCAGCCTCTGGCAATGGCAGGCAGGGAGAGGAGGCCTTGCCGGGGGTCGGCCGCGCGCTCGTGGATGGTCTGCGTGCTGCCCGCCCGCCCCTGCGCCTGCTCCACGGCCGGGTCCGCGGTGCCCGCGCGCTGCACAAACAGGAACTGGAAGGCCTTGGCGATGGAGCCGAAGAAAGGGATGTTGGCCACGCCCGCCTGCGCCCGTCGGGTTGAGGTGGTCAGCAGGAGGGCGGGGCTGAGACCTCAGTCAGTTTGGGAGGAGCAAAGGCGTGCCTTGGCGAGGCCGCATGGCGTGAAGAGGATGCCGATCAGCAGCGCGTCCAGGTAGGAGGAGTGGTTGAAGATCATGATCGCGCGCAGGCGCCGCGCCTCGGCCAGGTTCTCGGTGCCCCGCAGCCGCGGCCACATGAAAAAGCCGAGCAGCAGCAGCACGCGCCCCCAGAACTGCAACACGGGCAGCAGCAGCACGGCGCGCCACCTGCGCGAGGGCCGAGCCGCGCCGCGCTCCTCAGCTCGCTTGCCGAACAGCTGCCTTGGGACGACATGCTGCATGCCGGTCTCGGGTAGAGGGCCCCACCGCGGCAGCGGCTGATTGAGCGGCAGCCGGATGGTCAGCAGCGCCAGGTAGAGCCAAACGGGCGGCAGTAGGATGGCGACCAGCGCGGCTCGGACCAGGATCACTGGCAGCATCAGTCCCAACTTGAGCCACTCGTACGCCGTCATCGGCGTGTCGGTCGCCAGAAACGGGTTGTCCGGGTCGGCCAGTAGCTCCTCCAGGCTCACGCCTGACCCCTCGCTCACGCGTCGCGCGCCCGAGCGGGCGTGTGCACGCGAAGCCATGCCGTGCCGGCAAGGCTAGCGGGGCGCGCCGCGCTTTCACCAGCTTTGCAGGCGTATGGTTAGGAGGCAGATCATATCACACGCGGACCATTGCTTGCCAGGCGTAGCAGGAGGCGCCCCACCGATGCCAAAACGACTGATCTGGATGCGAAAATCAGGGCGAAAGCAAAAGAGATCGCGATGACAAGCCACTCGGACACCTGCGCGACGTACGTAAGGATCGGATGTGTGTGCAAAACCGACGAAATTTTCGGCAAGCCGGCCAGGTTGTTCTGCCACCATAGCTTTCAGCTCGGGCGCCCCGGCCACCAGCCGCGCGCACCGGCGTGCCGTGGTGCACGGGTGTGCCGTGGTAGGCATTTGCAGCGCGCGAGCGCGGCGACATCCCTTCCATGGACGGCGCATTTCCGAGCTCACTAGGAGACACAGGCGATGGGGAGCGGCGCAGAGGTTTCAGGGGGACGTCGGAGAACGCCAAGACAAAGCTTTGTTTGAGGTGAGCGCTCGGGCTGGACTCTGGTATGGCCGATGCTGCGTTCCCCGCCCGCCCTCCGAAACGCCTGGCCGGTCGCTGGTGGGCGCTAGCTGCCTATCTCTGGCTCCATCAGGCGCCGGGTGCATATAGGGGGCCACGGGCGCGAAATCTCGCCGGCCTCACAACGATGCGATGTGTGATCGGCACGCGAGACGTCTCAGACTCGCGGGGCGAGCATGAGTGTGGGTGCTAGATCCTGCTGACTGCGGTGTCCCTCCGACCCGCGGCCCGCGGTCACGGCCGGGAGCTGCAGCTACTCCTGTGGATGCCCCGGCTTCCGGGCAGGCGGAAGGCCCGGCGGGCGCTTGTGCCGCCCATGGCCGGCACCTTCACGTCATCATATAAAAGCCTGCCGCCGTGGGGCGCCCGCCGCGGCGGAGGGCCGCGACACGCCGGCTGACATCCAAATTCCAATCCCATCTGCACCTGACTGCTGCCCGTTGACGCGCCCGCAGGTGGAAGAGCGGCCACTGCCGTTTCGGCGACGCCTGCAACTTCGCGCACGGCGAGGAGGAGCTGCGGCAGCTGCCGCCGCGCAACTACAGCCAGCGCGGCGGCGGCGGCGGAGGGCGGGGTGGGTACGGCGGGTTCGAGGCGGGCGGCTACCCCCAAGGGCCGCGTGTCGGCGGCGGCGGACACGCCATAGACCAGGTACCGCTGCTCGACCGCGGCACGGCTACAGAAAGCCTAGGGCCGGCTGCTTGACCTGCCCCTGCGTCGCTCCAAGCAGGGAGCCTTCTTCCGCGGCGCTCGTCAGGGACCCGGCCCGGTTGACGGCCATGCCGGTGGCGCAGCCAGCTTTGGCGAGCCCGGGCCGCTGCCGGGCGCCCGCGGGCCGGCCGAGAACGACGCCTGGGCGCAGCAGGGCTTCCCGGTGCCCGGGCCGAACGGCTGGACGCAGTACGCTCCCTGCCCCCTTCTGCAGCCAAGCCCCACGTGGTGCCTGCAGCGCGCGCGTGACCACTGCGCTGCTCGCGCGGCAGGTACACCACGTTAGACACGGCCGAGCCGTATTACCACAACCATGTGACGGGCGAGACCGTGTGGGACCGGCCGCCCGAGTGGCGGTGAGGCGGCGGCGCCCGCCTCCCGCCGCGACTGTACACTAGTGCTGCTGTGTGTGCGTGTGTCAGATCTCATGCCGCGAGCGTTAGGCCGCGCATGCGTGCGCGGGGCGGCGGCGCCGGCCGGCAGCTCCCCGGGAGCCGGTGCCGCCGCCGCCGCGCGCGGGAGTTACAACGAGGACCCGATGGCCTGTGCGCTGTACCCATTGAGCGAAGAGCGGCTGCGCGTTTTTGTCGTTGGACGAACTGTTCCCCTCTGGCCGCCCGCGGCAATCTGATTGGTAGGCGTCGCAACACACTCTGGGGGCGCATGGTTTGCTGAGCTGGCTCGTGCCCGAGGTTGGGACGCGGGGGCTTGAGAGACTGCCGCCCGCGGCGCGGGCGGTCCCCCGCCGGCGCGCCTTGCATATGTTAGAACGGAGATGGATGATGGATGCTGGGGCGGCTCGCCCGGCTTCGCTGCCCGCAACTCACGTGCACTGAGGGGCACAGCGCCTTCTCCGACTCTGGGATCCTCCAGACAGGGTCTCTAGTAGAGTCACACCCGCCACTGCGGACGGGCAGGGCAGCTCGCTGGCCGGCTCCCTCACAGTGCTGGCGCCCCTGCTCAAACGCAGGAGCCTCCACAAGCTGCAGCAGACTCTCGCTCTCCGCTCCAAAGCACAGACACTCGCGCGCCTCACCGGCCGTCGCGGCAGACGGCACAGAACCAGTCGCCGGGAGGCAGGCGAGCCAGGCCCAGGCAGGCGAGGTGGAACGCCGAGGGGCAGCCCGCGCAGCACAGCAGCCGGCCGGCCTCCTGTCCGCACAGCCCGCAGCGCTCGTCGTGCTGCGACTGCCCGCCCTTGAGCGTGCTGGCCAGCAGGTGTTTCCCTTCGCCTGCAGCGCCAGCGGCTCGCGTCAAAGCCGCGAGCGGCCAAAGCCCTGCAGCTTCGACTGCAGCCCCGGGCTCGCGCAGGGCGGCGTGCCGTCGTCCGCGTCTATGAACGATAGGTCCTCCTCTTCCTCCTCGTCCGGACGCGGCCCGCCGTCCATCGACGCGGGCGGCGTGTCCGGCAGCACGTCGACCGCGAGGTGCCGACGCCGCCGCAGCAGCGCGGGCGTCGCGTCCGGCAGTTCCAGCAGCGAGCGGTGGTACATCGCCACCTCCTTCGACCTGGCACGCCCCGCGCGGCTCAGTCCCGCCCCGGGCGTGGATCGGCGCGGCGCTGCTTTTCGGATGAGCGCGCGGCGCGGAAACGCGCCTGGCGTTGTGCTGCTCCTGCGTCTGCGAGACGAAATCGGACTCGTAGGCGTCGGCGTCCTCGCCGTCCTCCTCGCCGCCGTCCCCCTCGTCCGACGACTGGCCCGCCTCGAGGTCCAGGAACTGCGATGCGCCGCGGCGGCGGCCGCCGCCGTGCCCTTCCCGCCGCCGACGCTTCCGGTGCGGCTCCAGCCCTGCTGCGAGCACGCGGCTCAGCTCCTGCGAGCGGCGAAAATACAAAATCAGCCGAGCAGGGGGCGCCCACCTGAGGCCTGCAGCGCCGGCGAGTCCGACGACAGCATCACCAGCCGACTGAGCGGGCGCCTGGCAGCCGGCCCCGAGGACTGGCCGCCTGTCGCCAGCATACCTACACGGCAGCCACGGCTCAGTGCCGCAGCGACCGCGGCCCATAGGGGAGCGGTGAGGGGCCGGTGCCGTGCCGCGCTGCTCAGACGGCGGCGGCCGCAGCGCCGGGCGGGGCGTCGAGTCGAGCAGGTGCGTGCGCGGCCGCCGGCGGAACTGCGGCACCGGCGTCTCCCCCTCCTCCTCCGGCGAGCGGCCGCCCGGCGCTGCCGCCTGCGCCGGCTTGCCCAGCGCGGCCGCCAGCTGGTCGCGCAGCCGGCCGAGCTGCCCCGGCCTGGAATGGCCCGGGGCCGGCCGTGCGGCAGGTGGCTGCTGCGCCTCAGCAGGCCGCTGCTGCTGCTCCTCTGGAGGCGGGGCGGCGACGGCGGGCGAGGCCAGCACGGCGGGGCTGTCCGCCGGCGGCTGCAAGGGCGGCGGCGTCTCCCGGGCCGGCGCCGCGGCCTGCATGCTGCGCTTGAGCATGCTGGCGAAGCCCCAGTCTTTGGTCTGCGGGGCAGGCCAGCCGCGCCGCTCAGCGACGCCACCGGCAGGCTGGGCGCGGTCGCCTTGCGGGCGGGCGGCCCACCCGCTTGGGCGCAGCGACCGGGCGGTTCAGGCGCCGGAAGCCCCCTCCGCCAGTCGCAACGTTCGGCAGCGGCCGCTGCGGCTGCACGGCTGGCGCCACGGGCGTGGCTGCGTCCAGCCGTTGCGCTGCGGGCTGCTGGCCGCCAGCTCGCAGTGCCGATAGCTGCGCTGCCAGTGCTGCTGGCATCGCAGCGTGTGCTGGCGCCGCGGCGGGCGTAGCTGCATCCAGTGGCGGCGCTGCCGGTTGCCGGCTGCCCAAGCGCGAGTCCGAACGCTCCGCTGCCGGAGGGGCGGGTGTCTCTGCGACTTGGGCCGGCGGCGCCGCCTCAGGCTGCTGGCCGCCTGCACCAGCGCGACCGACCGGCTGTGAGGTCGCCCAGCTCAAGGCTCCCAGATGGCAGTCAGGCCGTGTGCAGTGGAGCCCACCTTCTGGCCTGCTGCAGCCGCTCCCGCTCGGCTCCGGGGCGGGCGCCTCCACCAGTGAAGCAGCAGGGCTGCCTGGCGGGTGGGTTGGCTGCTGCGGCTCGCTGCAGACGAGGTGGGTGCCAGCGTCCTGGCTTGCAGCGGCCGCCGGCCCTGTGCTGCTGGGGCCTGCCGGCTCCGCAGGCGACTCAGGCACCGCCTCGGCCAACTCTTCCAGCTGCGCGCTGCCTGCTTCTGCCGCTGCGGCCGCCGGCTCGCGCTCCCCGGGCCACTGCTCGCCTGCCGCCACCTGCGGCATGCCGCGTAACTCTGTCAAGCACAACTCAACGTCGCTGACTTCGGACAGAGAGCCGGCGGGGGGAAAACAGGAACGCCACCGGCTGCTGCTGCTGCTGCGCGGGAAGCTGCGGGCCGTCGGGCTGCGGCGCTGCCGGCGCCTCCTCCGGCCAGCCGAGATCGACCTCGATGCACAGGTCCAAGTCCAGGCTGTCCAGCTCCGGCGGGGCCAGCGGCAGCTGCCGGGCGGCCGCCGGCGGCTGCTGCTGCGGCGGCGGCTGCGGCGGCAAATCTAGCTCCACTTCTATCGCCAGCTCCAGGTCACCGAGCTCGGCGTCGGACGGCCCGCTGCCCGGCTGTGGCCGAGCGTCGCCGGCGCCGGCCGCCACCGGCGTGATGTGCCACCGCGTGCCGGATGGCAGCTGAGGCGTCGCCCGGCTGCCGCCGCTATCGGGCACGACCAGGACGGCTCCCGCAGCCTCGGGAGAGACGCCGGGCTGCCCCGGCACGCTGGCCTGCTGCTGCGGCTGCGGCAGCTGCGCCTCTTCGCAGCGTGCCTCCCTGATGGGGCTGCAGCTGCCGGGCGCGCCAGGCCGACAGGCTCGCGGCATGCGCGCCCGCAGCGGCAACTGCGACAGCTGGGGCTGCCACTGCGGCTCTGGCGGGCTGCCCGCTGGTGCCTCGCGCGGCTGCCGCGGCCGCTGCCGCTGCGGCACGCGCCTTGCGAGCGGCAGCTGCGACAGCGCCAGCGGAGGGCTGCCGGCCGCCTGCGGCGGCTCCGCGGCCTCCGCCACGGGGCTGAGTCGTGCACCGCCCAGGGGCTGGGCACCGGCTGTCGCTGGCCGCAGGCGCTTGCTGAGCGGCATCTGTGACAGCTGCAGCGGCGGGCTGGGGGGTGCCCGCGGCTGCACCGACGCCTCTGGGCCCGCCAGCAGGCTGCTCCGCTCGGCGCTGCGCCCGCGCTCTGCCGGCCGCAGCCGCTTGCTGAGCGGCAGCTGCGACAGCTGGACGCCCGCCTCGGCCTCGAGCGGCTCCGCCACAGCCGCCGGCTGCTTCCGAGCGGCCGGAGCGCCTGCGGCCCGCGTCTCCCCCTCGAGCCCGGCAAGAGGCCGCCGTGCTGGCGCAGACAAGCTATCTCTTGGGAGCTGGGCCGCACGCGTCGGCGGCGGGGCTGTCGGCGCCAGGTGCGGCCACGCGCGCAGCGGCACCTGCGAGAGCACCTCGGACTGCAGGGCGCGCTCTGCGGGCGGCGGGCGCGGGGGGCGCGGCTTTGCGCGCGGAGTGACGACCACGCACGGCCACGCGCGCAGCGGCACCTGAGACAGCGGCTGCGGCTCCGGACCTGCGGGCCAGGCCGGCCACTGCCTCGGTTCCTGCTCCACGCCCGCAGGCAGGTCGCTTCCGTGCAGAAGCAGGTGAAGCGCAGTTCGAGCCCCTGAGGCCGCGCGTTTCCTTACGCAGCCCGTTGCTGGTGGGAACATGCGGCTGTGCGGCGGTGGCGCACCCCCGGCCGCCCCGCTGCCAGCCGCCAGCACGCTCCGCGGAGGCGCAGCACCCCCGCTGGGCCCGTCAGGTGGAGACCCCTGCGGCACACCACATGCTGCACCATGAGCTCTGAGCTTTGGCTGGCAGGGGCGGGAGGGAAGGAAGCCAAGGCGCCCAAGCACCTGCTCTGCCTCAGGCGTGTCTGGGATGCACTCGTCTGGGCAGAGACCCCCGGCGGCGGGGCCGGCAGGCTGCGTGGCCTGCTCCGGGCCGCCTTCGGCAGCGCTGCCAGCCGCTTCCGCCGCCTGCAGGCCACAGAGCTGTCAGCCTGACAGAGCAGACAGTCGGCGAGGGCAAAGAGCCCATTGCTGCAGCGGACGCACCGGCGGCGGCGCGCAGTCAGCCGGCTGCTCCGGTGGCAGAGGCGGCGGGGGCGGCTCCACGGCTGCAGGCTCTTGCGGCCCTGCAGCGGCACGCAGCCGCGTGCGTGACCTCCTGCTGATGGCGCCTCGGGTGGCTGCGCCTGGTTGGAGCCCGGCGGGCGGTTCAGTACGCACCGCGCTGCTCTGCGCCGCCGCATCGCTCGCGGCCCGGCAGGGCCGCCGCGTCCTCCTCCGGCAGCGCCTCGAGGTCGATCACCACCTCGGCTTCTCCCTCCCAGGCGCCCAGCACGCCGGGCGACGGCCCCCGCGGAGCTGCCGCAGCTTCCATGCAGCTGCCAGCCGCCTCGCCAGTGCCAGCGGCAGGCGGCTCAGCTGCGGTCGGCGGCGCCGGCGGCGGCTGTCGCTGCTCGGGCGGCGGCGGCGAGTCGTCGAGCACGTGAGCCATGCGGCCGGTGCCGGGCCGCCCGCCGGCGCTGCCGCCGCGCCCGCGCCCGCGCCGCGCCTGCTCGGCCAGGGCCGCGTAGCCCAGGCCTTCCGCCCGGGCAGCGACGGCCGGCTGCGCGGGCGCCTTGCGCTTGCGGCCCCTGCGCCCGCCCGCAGCTGCTCACGCGCTGCTCAGCGACTGCCGCGTGCGCCTGCCCCGCCCAGTCGTCAAGCAGGCCGGAGCTCTGCAGCAGCGCTGCTTCATGACTGCAATGCAGGCTGCCGCCTCCGCATGCCCGCAGCAGGAGGCGGTAGGCATGGCGGGGGGCTCACTTGGATTTGGCGGCAGCGGCAGCGGCGGGCGGCAGCGGCGCGGCCGGCGCCGGCGGCTGCTCCGGCTCCGGCTGCAGGTCCACACACAGCTGCGTGGGCTGGAAGCGGCGCGGCAGCATGCGGGGGTTGTCGGGCCACATCTGGATCGACGGCGAGCGCAGCAGGTCGTACAGGTTGGCGATGTTCTGCCGGCAGTCGGGTGGCACGGTCAGCGGGCAGCTGGCGGCGGGCTTTTCGCCCAGGCGCAAGGCTGCGAGGCATGCACGCCTCGGGCAGCAGCCGCCCTGCCATGACTCACAGTTTTACAAACAACAAGGCAGGCCCAGTTTTGTTTGTAACAACCAGGCAAGCTCGCTTGCGAGGCGTCTCTGGAGTCAGCGAGCGGCTGGCAATGCAGTCGTGTGGCTCCAGCCAGCCGGTGGCCTCTTTGCAGGGATGGGCAGAGGGGGAAAGGGGGGCGTGCCGCCAGGTTGGCCTGGTACTTGCGCTCCTCTGCGCCCTCGCCCAGGATGTGGATCACGTGGCCGGCCTCGTGCCGCCCGGTGCGCCCCATGCGCTGGATGTTGCGGATGGGGCTCGTGAACGTGTCGAAGCATATCACCTTCTCGACCTGCAGGCCCGGCACCATCGCGGGCTGTCGGCTGACAGGAGGAGCCTGGTGCCTGCCACAGCCTCGCCAGGGCCGCGGCCCACCGCGGACGCTCTTGCCAGGGCATGGTGGACCAGGAGGCGTGTGACATGACATGACATGACGTGACGTGACAAGGTGTGACATGACGTGACGTGACAAGGTGCGACATGACGTGACGTGACAAGTTGTGTGACGTGACGTGACATGGCATGACATGACGTGACAAGTTGTGCCGTGACATGACATGCCGTGACATGACGTGACCTGACGAGCTTGAGCAGCGCCAGGCGTGGGCAGGCGGGAGCGGCGGCCTGGAGCACGCCTGGCAGATGTCGAGCCCCTCCTCGCCGATGCAGGTCGCGACCAGCACGTTGAAGGTGCCCTCGCGGAAGGCGGCCAGCACCGCCTGCTGCTCGCGCTGCGTGATGCCGCCGCCGCTGCCCTTGGCACCCTTGCCCTGCCCGACAAACGTCCTGCAGGCACGCCGGCCGCAGCGCGCTCAGGGAGGTGTGCAGTGCAAGGTGACGCACTCTCCCAAAGAGGTATGCAATGCAAGGTGAGGCACTCTCCCAAAGGACAACGATACGAGCAAGGCCCCAGAGGGAACGGCTCGCCGCTGCCGGCTTCCTCAGCAGCAGATCACTCGCTATCGCCCAGGAAAAGTGATAGCTATTTCTGTAAGAAAGCTTCCATGTCGCATGCCTGCTCCGCAAGCAGCCCCCTTGCTTCCGCCCACACGACCGCCTCAAGCGCGGCCGGCCAGGCAGCGGCCGCCCACCGCGCGTTGAGGTACGGCCGGAAGTCGTCCAGCAGCTGCATGATGCCGGCCACGCTGTCGCGCGTGCTGGTGAACACGATCACGCGCCCCGGGCGCATGGCGGCGGGCTCGGGCGGCGGCGGCGGCGCCTCCTGCGAGCCGCCCGGCACCGGCGGCAGGCCAAAGTGCTCCAGCAGCACGTCCCGCAGCGCGCGCATCTTCGGGTGCGGGCCGCCGCCGCGCACCAGCTGGTCGAGCAGGCGGCGCAGCTGCGGGGGGCCGCGGCGGCTGGCACGCTTCAGGACCTTGATGGGCGAGGGAGGTGACGGCGGCAGGTGGGTGGGTGCAGAAAGGCCGGGCTGTGTGCTGTCCCCTATGCGTGCAGCCAGTAGCTGCTGGTAGTAGCCACAATGGGCGCATGCTCCCAGTGTCATGTGGAGGAGGAGGGAGAGGAGGGGGGGGAGGCATGCCATCACGTAGCTCTGGTCGCCGGCCAGCTGCCTGATCGGCCCCTCCTGCTCGTGGGCGGCCAGGAGGTTGGCCGCGTCGCCGGCGCCCTGTTCGTCCAGCTTCTTGCGCGCGTCCGCCAGCACCGACGCCTGCAAGCCATGGGGGCCTCCCGCCGCTCATGGCAGCTGCAGCCCCCCATCAAGGCAGGGCGCGCACGCGCAGATGTCTCTCTGAGCTGCGCAAGCGGCCAGGCAGAGAGCATCCTGGCAGCCAGTGCAGGTCCAGCCGCTGAATGTCGGCAGCCCAGCGACCAACGCAAGAAGGGAGACAAGGGGGACCTGACGGTAGCAGACGAAGACGCCTTGGTCGTTGACGCCGCTGAGCCGCTGGCGCGCCGCCCGCAGGCCGAAGCTGCTCACCTGCTCCGCGTTGACATTGCCAAAGTAGGCCTGCAAGCGGCAGGAAGCTCGGCAAAGAGTCCCGAGTGGGTGCCCCAGGCCGCCGTGTGCAGCGAATCACAGCTCCCTTGAAGAGCCAGGCGGCACTGCCAGCTTGAACGCGCTGCATCGAAACGCTTCTGGGCCAGCTCAGGAAGTACGCGATTTGAAAACACGTTTTGGCGGGACATGCGCGTCACGTTGGTTTGAATTCGCTTTGGCGTAAATTCCGCAGCTATCCTGCTTGCGCCCCCCTGCCGCCATGGCTCTCACACATACAGAGCCTTCGAGCCCGCCGGCTGCCTGCCACAAGAACAGGAGGGCGCCCGAGCCTCCCAGCGGCTTCCTGCATGGACGAAACGCCCCCCAACAGGCTCTCACCTTGAGGCCGACGAGCTTGTTGATGCAGCGGCGCAGGAGGTGCAGCAGGCAGCCGCGCGCGGCGGCCAGCGTGCCGTCGTCGCTGAGCGACACCTTGACGACCTGCACGTGGCGCGGGTGCACGTGCCGCACCACGTCCGGGTGCGTCTCCTCGCGCACCTCGATGCGAGTCGCCATCAGATTAGACACCACCTCCTGCGCGCACGCCGCCGCGGCTCGGCCGGGCTGTGAAGGTCGAGGGCGGCACGACCGCTGGCGGGTGAGAGTTTTCCCCCTTTTCCAAGGAGGTAATTGCGACGAGGAAGGCGTGATGGAGTAACTCCGCAACACTGTGGCCTCTTTTGCTGGCTGCCGTCCCAACCAAAGGGTGCCGAGGAAACGGGTCTCATGTCGGCTCCTTCTTGTCTCACCCGCACCAGCACAGAGTAGCCGTGCTGCAGCTGTAACCTCCGCCGCAGCCGTCCGTCTGGGCTCCCCGCTTGATGCCCAGGCCGGGGCATGTGAGGCACTCAGCAACCCGCCGCACCTGCCTGCCAGGCTGTCCCACCCACCAGACAGCACAGGCAGGCTCTGGCCCCGCAGCGGGGGGCGGCGGGGGCGGCGCCTGGATCGCGGCCTTGTCCCGGCCGGGCGTGGCCGACAGCCCCAGCACGCGGAACTTGAGCCGCTCCTCGGCCATCTTGCGCAGCGCGAGGACGACGTCGGAGCGGCCGGTCGCGCGGTGGCACTCGTCGACGGTCACGCAGGTGATCAGGCGGATGGGGCAGATGCCTGCGGGCCGGCGGCGGCGCCTGCTCAGCGCTTGCGAGCCTCAGGAAGCGGCCCAGGCTGCGGTTTTGCCAGCAGGCCGGCGTCCAGAGTCTGTGCAGGTGGCTGCTGTCGTGTGCTGCCGGGCCTTGCCCAGGCATTGTCGGGCTGGCCAGGCTCTGAACGCTCAGGCTGCCAGTGGCATGGTGTTGCGATCGGAAAAAGGGGACCTTGACGTCCCCGAGGCGGGTATGGCAGTGTCTTTCAGCAGAAAAGCGCGTGCATTCAACGAGAGAGGTGTGAGGAGAGCCAGGGAGTCATCCGCTTCTCTCCGCTCGGCTCGGCCGGCCAGCGCGGCGGGGCCGTCGTGCGCCCGCCATGCCCGCAGGAGGGAGCGCACCCGAGCAGGCGTCGTTGCGGAAGACCTGCGGCGTGCAGAAGAAGATGCGCTTGGCCGGCGCCGCCCACAGCTCCGCGCGCGCCGCCGCGGCCGTCGTGCCCGTCATCTCCTGCAGGCTCGCCTGCAGCCGCCGCACCGCCAGACGCGGCTCAGGCGGGGCTGCTCCGCGTCTTCGGAGCACCACAGGCGCAAGCAGCTGCTGCAAGGGCCGCATAGCTCGCAGGCTGCTGAGCAGGCCGCAGCTGCATGGATGCTTAGCGGCGGCAGAGAGCGCGAGCGGGAAGGCACTCGCCTCGCTGATGCCCATGAAGCGGCGGCACGCCTCGATCTGCTGCGTGACCAGCGGCCGCGTGGGCGCCAGGAAGATGACCTTGCTCTGCGGGGGAGCATGCCGGCTCACTGAGTGCCGTCACAAAGAACGGCCACGCAAGCACAGCAGCTGCTGCGGGAAGCAAGCGGGCGTGTGATGCGGCCCAAGCTTCGACTCGACAGCGCCGAGCAGCACTGGGCGTTGAGACCGGGCACAGGTGGTGGGGTCAGTGAGACGGCTAGGGACACTGACATGGGTGAAAATTGGCATCACAGGAATGGCGACTTTCAAAGGATACGAGTCGGTTCACTCTGACAGCGGCACATGCATTGCTAGCATGCATATATACAACATGAGGAACGTGCTGCGACCCCCGGATTCCGGTGCCCCCCTTCTCCAGCCTTCCTGCAGCACTGAAACCGTGGGGGCTGTGTGGGGAACCCGCCTGCGGGAACCAGCGCGCAAAGTTGTGCATGACGACGGCCGCAATGAGCGTCTTGCCCAGGCCGGTCGGCAGGCAGACGAGCGTGTTGGCCAGCAGCGCCGAGCGGATGATCTGGATCTGGTACACGCGCTCGGGCACGCCCCGCGGGTAGACCCAGTGCTGCGCGCTGCGCCTGCGGCAGCGTGCCGGCGGGCGGCGGGGGTGAGCGGCGGCCGCCGCCCAGGCAGCAGCTGCGGTTCCATGCGCAGCACGTCTGCTGGCGCTTGACACGGACTGAGCCGCCGCCGCTGAGCAGCAAACACTGGCTGTCTTCCCAGGATTGCCGCAGCCGCGCTCCTTGCAGCCACAGCGCCTCCAGTGCTTCCGGCTGCCAGAGCCTGCTGGGAGGCAGCCTGCCTGTGCACTCGCAGCCCCTGGTTGAGCGTCGGGCTCTCGATCAGCTCCGGCTCGCTCTCGTCCTCGGGGAAGGAAGCCGGCCCCGAGGCTGGCTGCTGGCTGTCCGCTCCGCCCGCCGGCGGCTGGGAGCGGGGCGGCTGTGAGCGGGCCGCCTGGCCAGACAGCTGCGGCCCGGCAGGGCCAGCTGTCGCGGCCGCCGCGGGCGGGCCCGCAGCGGCCTCGCAGTGCAGATCGAATGCCGCCCAGTCGAAGCTGCCGCCGATGTCGTCGTCTCCCAGCACGTCCTCCTGGCGCTCGCGGCCTGGCAGCGGCTCCGTGACCGGCCATGCCGCGCCGCGCTGCTCCGCCTGGCTCTGGTACTTTTGGAAGCAGGCCGCCACGGTCTGCAGGCCGCGCGGGAAGGCGGGCCGCTGCGTGCCCAGCTGCGAGCCACGCCCGCCGCCGGGCTGCGAGCCGCCGCCAGTCCGCTGCCGCTGGCTGCTCTGCCTGCCGCGGCCAGTGGACGGCTCCCGCCGCGGCTGGGGCGCCCACGTCTTGGGCTGCTGCTGCTGCTGCTGCGGCGGCGGCGCAGCGTTGCGGCTGGCCTGATTGTGTCCAGGCCAGGCAGCCAGAGGTGGCCGCGGCTGCGCCGGCTCCGCCTGGCTGCGGGCGGTGTGCTGGGCCTCGATGGCGTCCAGCGCCGCGAAATCCTGCGAACGGCATTCGCAGGGGCATGAGATGCCCTGCTATGCTCCCTTGGTGGCGGTCACTCCATTGCAGAGCTGTTCTAAAGCAAGGCAGCTGAGCCGGCTGCGCATTTTGCCATGCAATTTGATCACTGCAAGGAGATGCGGGGGACTCACGAAGTCGATTTCATCAAAGAAGTCCCCCATCCCGCGCACTCGGCTATCCTAGTTGCGTCAAGGTGCCGTCAGGTGGCGGAGGCATCCGGCAGGCGCCGTCCAAGAGCTGCATCGCGTCGTGCGGGAGGCAGCAGGCTTTTGGGCAGTGGCAGGTGACAGCCCAAAACAGCTGGGCGCGCGCAGTCGGGACAGCCTACCTGCCGATGTCAGCGGCTCGGCCCCATTAAGATCGAAGACGACTCGGGTGGGCAAGCACGATCATGGTGCTCAGCACGCCACAACGCGCTGCGCCGCCAGCCGCTGTCCCGAGCGCGGCATGTGGCTTGCATCAGTGTCGACCGCGCAGCCACGCCGCAAAAGCTGGCAACAGCTGCACTAAGCCAGCAAAGTCACCGGCGAGCAGCATACTCTTTGATGATCAATTGCGGGCGGGCGCAAGGAACGCAGTGTGCAGCTGCCTGCTCTCTCTGGCCGTGTCGCTGGTGAGTGAAGCCTCTTCTTTCTTGCCGTGATGTTGGTAGCATGCCACACAGCTCCTTGCAGCGGGTCTGAGGCATGCGCTGCTCGGCCAGGGATGCTGTAGCGCAGCCTGGAGCGAGATGACATCACGCGACACGTCAAACAACATTCCCAGCTCCCTCAGCTCCGTGGGTGAGTCCGAGTGTCGCCATTCGGTCCCTGGCAAGTGGGAGGGGCCAGAGCTCACCGAAGTTTATCTGGCTGCAGGCGAGCAGGAGCAGGGCGTGGCGGGCCTGGGCAAGCTGCTCCAGGGCGAGCATGGGAAGGAGATCCAGGCGTGCACGCGAAAGTGCATGCCAGCCTGCCTCCGGGGCGGCGAGGGTGCGCCTGGGCTGGGGCCCATCTCCCTGCGCCGGGAGCTGGTCATCTTCAAGGAGGGCTTCCGGGACAGGAAGTATTGCTTGTCCGAGTGCACGCAAGTGTGTGCACTTTCGTACAACGGCGGCCCTGGAGTAGAGGCACCTGCCGCTGAGGCTCGGCCCACGAAGCGATAGGCCGGGCTCCAATGGTTGCTAGCTGTGTCCTGCCTTTCAGTTATTGCCACATGGCCGACTCTCGGATCCTCTCGTTGCTGTCGCGCTCTAGAGAGTGAATGAGCCCTAAGAAATGATGCCATGGCACCGGTGGAGGAGGAGGAGGAGGAGGAGGAGGGTTACACCACCACCCAAGCCATAGCACAGCCATGCCTAATGGCCAGCCCTCCCCCTGCCCTCCTTCAATGCAACGTGCAGGGTGCAGGGCGTCAGAGACTTGCACACGATCGATGATGCGTTGCTCATGTTGCCCTGAACACAACGCACGGACCGTGAGTGCGATGCCGCGATAGAGCCTTGCCGCAGCACTGCCGAGCCCAGATGGCGGGCCGTCTGCTGGCCAGCCGCTGCAGGCTGCGGCCGCGACTGCTGCAAGCTGGAGCTGTCGGCGATATTTGTGCAGTCGAGGCTTGCTTACGGCTCGAATCGTGCGCAACCGCTTGCTCGCATTCCGATCCGGCCGCTCTAGCAATCGCTGCATGCGCTAGACCTCTCTCTACAAACACAATACTGACATCTCATGCGCAGTGCCGGTGTCTGCCGCAGCGGCTCTGAAGCTTTCTCGATGACTAGGGCATGCGGTCTAGCTCAAGAAGCGCACTCCCGGCCTGAAGGCCTTCCCCTGCTTTGTATGCAGGCAAAATGTGCGGCTGGAGCGTGTCGCAGCCCAACCGGCGCTGTTGCCCAGCCTGCTGGCGCTGCGGCGCTGGTTTGCAGCGCTGCCAGACCACACGGTGAGCACCTGGCAGCCGTGCCTCCCTTGAAGACGGCTCAAAGTCATCTGATTATATGGCGTCATCAAGGAGCCGCCTGGCGTGCCCACAGGTGCTGCGGATGCCGGCGCTCTCGCCGACGATGTCGCAAGGCAACGTGAGCAGCTGGCAAAAGGCTGAGGGTGATGAGCTCGCAGCCGGGGACGTCCTGGCGGAGATAGAGACGGACAAAGCAACGCTGGAGTGGGAAAATCAGGTGCTCCTCTCCTTCACTACACTCGCATCAAGCTGCAGCAGCCATGAACCTTCCTGGCTTGGTTGTGAAATGCTTCGTTGTGCATAGGACGACGGCTTCCTGGCCAAGATTCTGGTGGCGGCCGGGTCCAAGGACATCGCGGTTGGCACACCGCTGGCGGTGGTGGTTGGTGTGCCCTCTCCCCCTTTCAAAGGAGCTGATGCCCTGTCAGAGCACTCGCACCGCGCCAGTGGCCGGCACTCCTCGCGTTTTGGAAGGCACTCCATGTCCTGCTGCTAGATCGTGAGGCGCAGACGCATGGCACCGGCTGTCTTCTGACAGCCTGCCTGTGCTGCAGACGACTCCAGCAAGATTGGGGAGTTCAAGGACTTCACTGCGGAGGGCGCTGGAGCAGAGGAGGCGGGGCCCTCTTCCTCTAGGGCCGGCCAGGAACAGCAGCAGCAGCAGCAGCCAGGTGCGTGCCTTTGGACGGCGTTGCCTCCCATGAGACCGTAGCGGGCGCACAGGCCACCCCTCAGCCAAATCTATCACTCTCCTTATCAGGCAGATCCCGGCAGCAGGCCAAACCAGCTGCATCTGCCCCTGAGGCAGACTTGCCGCGACTGCAGAGTCCGGCGGCAGCGCGCCGGGCCGGAAGCCCGACGGCCTGCGGCGGCTGGGCCCCGCGGCCCGCCGCCTGCTGGCGGAGGCGGGCCTGTCTGAGGAGCAGGTGCGTGGGACGGGGCCGCTGGGGATCGTGACCAAGGGGGACGTGCTGGCAGCCGCGCGCTCCGGCGGCCGGCCTGCTGAAGCTCCCGAGGCAAAGGTGGGCTCCCCACAGCGGCCAAGCGTGCAGTGTTGTGCGGCAGCTGGGCTGGGCAAGGAGACGTGTCTTGTTGTCCCGCGTGGCAAGACAGGCTGCATGCGGCAGCCATGCAGCTGCATGTCCATGTCTGCCTGCTGTGCTGAGTGTCCCATCTTGAGCCTGCTGTGATGAGGCGGCAGTGGCTCCGCTGCGCCCAGCGGCCCGCGCCTCCCTGCCCTCGCCCGTCCCGCCACACCCACGCCAGCGCACTGAGCTGCATGCCGACGCTGCCCACCCAGGAGCAGGCGCAGCCCCGCAAAGAGACGCCGCCACCACCGCCGTCGCCGTCGCAACAGCAGCAGCCGAAGCAGCAGGCGCCGCAACAGCAGGCGCAGCCGGGCGGCCACAGAGACGTGCCCAACTCGCAGATCCGCAAGATCATCGCTCAGCGGCTGCTGGAGTCCAAGGTCGGGGTGCCCCACTTTTACGCGAGGCGCGAGGCCGACCTGGAGGCCGCGCAGCAGCTGCGGGCGACGCTCAAGGCGCAGGGCAGCAAGGTGCGCCGCAGCGGCCCATAATCACCCCCACCCCCCTCTTTCATCTTGTGCTGGCGCTGTTCAAAACAGGAAGAATGTTCTAAAGGACTGGGTATGGCAGCAGCTGGCCAGGGTTGCCTCAATCCAGCCGCAGACTTTGTGACAGCAGACCCCCCGCGAGTGGCTGCTGCAGAGCTGGAACCCCCCTCACTGGGTGCTGTCTGAGCTGCTGCTGCCGCCGGCGGCCGCAGGTCTCGCTGAACGACTTTGTGGTGCGCGCGGTCGCGCTCGCGCTGGCCGAGGTGCCGGAGGCCAATGCGGCGTGGGACGAGGCCGCCGGCGAGGCGGTGCGGCAGGCGAGCGTGGACGTGGCAGTGGCGGTCGCCACCGAGAGGGGCCTGATCACGCCGATCGTCAGGGGCGCGGACGCCAAGTCGCTCACGCAGGCCAGCGCCCCCTGCTGCTGCCGGCTCCGGAACTGTTGTGATGGGCCATGCTGGCGGGAGCAAGCCAGAGGGGCTGGGCCGTTGCAGTCTGCAAGCCCGTTAGCAACTGCAGCTGCTTGCTTGTTGGTGGCAGCATCAGGGATTCCAGCCCCAAGAGCTCAGAGGGCGTGTGAGTACAGACCGTTTGGCAGCCGCCTCCTGCCCCCAGGTCGGCCGGGCAGCTGCGCCCACGCATGCATGCGCCTCCGTCCATTCTACGAGTGAAGCTCCTGCGGCTGGGGGTGGTGCAGGTGTCTGCCGAGGTGCGCGAGCTGGCCGGGCGGGCGCGCGCCAACAAGCTCAAGCCGGAGGAGTTCCAGGGCGGCTCCTTCACTATCAGCAACCTGGGCATGTTTGGCACCGACCACTTTTGCGCCATCATCAACCCGCCGCAGGCACAGCTGCCCTTCCTTCCTTGCCTTGTCCTAAAACAGACCACAGCTCTGTGCGACTGGCAAGCAGCTGCCAAGACTTGCCTCGTGGCAGCAGCCGCCACCAGCAGAGCTTGCCTTCTTGCTGGAGTGCAGAAGGGGCAGGCTTCCCAGGCATCAATCACAGCCCTGCCGTGCCGCTGCCCCGCAGGCGGGCATCCTGGCGGTCGGCGGCACTCAGCAGGTCGTGTCGCTGGTGGACGGCCAGCCAGTGGCCCGCCCGCAGATGCTGCTGACGCTGAGCGGCGACCAACGAGTGTTTGACGCCGAGACGACGGCTCGCTTTTTGGGGGCGGTGGCCGCCAACCTCGCAAACCCGGTCAAGCTGCTCGTGTGACGGCCTGCCTCCGTGGGCGGCGCTTGCGTGTGAGACGTAGTTGCACTGTTCCAAATAGAGATGTTGACTTGAAGCAAGTTGGCAAGCCCAGCCAAGCCGTCGCTGGCTGACGTGGCCCCTCGCCTTCCCCGCGATGGCCTCCCAGTCTGCCATGCGGGGCATGCACGATCCGCGCCGAAAGGGGCAACTGCTCCCCGCGCGCCCTAGTGCCGCTCACGGCTGTCGGTCCCCCCACTGAACGAGCCGAGCGCTCCTAAAGGAGGTCTGTGTGCGTGTCGCAATAGCCACGACAGAGATGCCGTCACCCTGGCTCTGGTGAACCCCTCCCCCTCCCTCTCATTCTCACACCAACCGTTCTCTACTTCTCGACACACCTTTGACCCGCCAGGCGCATCCCTTGACAGACGCAGCGGCTTTGGAGTAGCACAGCAGGCGACGGCCACCCCCTCCATGCGCAGCATCCACTGATGTGTGCAGAGGGACCGCGGCGGGTCCTGTACATGGCTGGCGGCCGAGGCTGCCTTCCCCGCGACGGCGGCTGCCCTAACGTGAGCGGCCCCACCCGCTCGCTACTCGAAATCCCGCATATTCCGCTTCAGAGTGAATGCCGGCCTGGATGTGGAGCTTCACGCGACGCGCGCGCGCCGCAGGACGTCCTGCACCTGGCCGGCGGCGGGCAATAGTCGACCGGACACTACAGCGCGCCGTGCCAGCTTCCTGGGCCGCCCCTTGCAACCGCCCACCCGCGCGCGCGCTCCCATGGCAGTCTGCGTCGCGACACACGCGCCCCAGGCGCTGCGCGAGCGCGACGACGGCCTGGATCGCCCCATAGCCGAATCTCCCGGCAGCGTCTTTCCCCAGGTCTCGATCAACGTCGCCAAGGCGCTCTCGCAGCGCCGGGTGCGCAGCTTCGGCGACCTGTCGCTGCTGGCCGCCAGCGACGGCAATTCCGCCAGGCACGCCCCCCAGCTGACCAGCAATGCAGCCTGGCGAGCCCGGGGCGCGCCGCGCGCGCCGCAGCGCCCAGCGCGCAGGGGGTGACATGAGCGGCGTTTAGGGGTTGACGACCCCGCGCCCTGCCGCGCAGCTGGGCCAGCAGCAGCGACGACGACGCGCCGGAGGTGGTGCCGCTGCCGTCGAGCGACTTTGGCGGCCTGGGCGGCAGCGTGGTGGACTCGCTCCTGCTCTCCGAGTGGGAGGAGCGCGCGGAGCAGGGCCTGTTCCGCTACGACGTGACCGCCTGCCCGACCAAGGTGGTGCCGGGCGCCTACGGCTTCATCGCGCAGCTCAACGAGGGGCGCGCCTCCAAGAAGCGGCCGACCGAGTTCACCGCAGACAAGGCACGTCGTGTCAGTGCTGCTCGTCCGCCCGAGCTGCCACTGCACACTGGCCCCCCACAAGCTGCCTGTCCCGGCGAGAGCCTGTCCATGCATGACAAGAGACCCGCTCGCCGCAGGTCTGCCAGCCGTTCGACGCGGCGCGTTTCAACTTCACCAAGGTGCCGCAGAAGGAGATCCTGTTCCAGCTGGACGAGTCGGCGCACACGGCGCCGGCCGTCGCGCACGCCGCGACCGCGGGTGCCTCGCCCAACCTGGTGCTGATCAACGTGAGCCCCATCGAGTATGGCCACGTGCTGCTCGTGCCACGCGTGCTCGACCGCCTGCCGCAGGTTGCCCCCCTGCCCTTTCCTGCCCCGCCCCCCTGAGAGCCCCAGTCGGGCCCCTTGCGTGCCTTCCACCAGAGGCAGCAGACGCTCACACCCGCAGCCAATATGGGAGAGCGACCCGCATACAGAGGAGCTCTGCCAAGTCACATGCCTGGCACGCCAGACAGCCGCTGCTGGCAGCCAGCCGGCTTGCAGTGCTGCAGCAGCAGCCCCTTGCTCAGATGCCAGGGGCCTGCTGCGGAGGGGAGCCCGGCAGCCGAGGCTTCCGGCCCTGCCTGCCCGCAGGTCGTCGACACGCAGTCGCTGCTGCTGGCGCTGCACTTTTGCCAGGAGGCGCAGAACCCCTACTTCCGCCTCTGCTACAACTCGCTCGGCGCCTACGCGACCGTCAACCACCTCCACTTCCAGGCACCGCCCCCGCCTTGCCTGGTCGATGCACCGCTTGCCTCCGCTCCCTGCCAGCCCAGAGCTGATCGGCTGGTACCTGGGTACCAGCACCCCTGCAAGCAGCCCGCAGGCTCTCCCCCACGCCCTCCAGAGGAATCGAACTCCCGTCTGAGCCGTCCCGCTGCCGCAGGCGTACTACCTGGCCGCGCCCTTTGCGGTGGAGCGCGCGCCCACCGTCGCGTTGCCGGGCCTCAAGCGGAGGCGCGACGTGGAGGTGGCGCAGCTGGCCGAGTACCCGGTCAGGGGACTCGTCTTCGAGGCGGGCGAGAGCCTGACCGCGATGGCGGAGCTCGTCGGCGCGGCATGCCGCCGCCTGCAGGCCCGTCGCTCCTCCCCCCTTTTTCCCGGCCCAGGCTTGCGGCGGGCTCCGTGCCGCTGTGCCTGGCTTTCAGATGCAGCATCCGGCGGCCTCGAGCGGGCGGCTGAGCGAGGCTGCTGGTCGGGATGGCAGGCGGCCAACATCCCGCACAACATCCTGGTGGTCGACTGCGGGCAGCGCCTGTTCCTGTTCCCCAACAACTTCTCGCTGGCCAAGGCGGCGGGGCAGGTGCCGGAGGACATCCTGGAGACGCAGGTCGACCCAGCGGCCTTTGAGATCGCGGGCCACCTGATCATGAAGCGCGCGCCCGATTACGAGCGCATCTCGCAGGCGCGGCCCCGCGCGACACCCCTCGAGTTGGGTACTTATGGGCGGGGGAACCGCATGGGGCGGGATTGTGAGGTTAGGTCTGACCTGGATCAGCGCCAGGCCAGGGGAGTGATGCTGACTGAATGTCCTTCTGCTGTCTTGCGCCTGTGTGCGACAGTGAAGGGTTTCTAAGGCTGAGGGGGTGCTGCTGCCCTGTAGGCGGCGGTGTGGCGGCTGCTCTCCTACGCCTGCTTCCCGGACGACGCGTTCGACGCCTTTGTTGAGCTCGCACTGCGCGCTGACTGACGACCGCCGAACGACAAGACACCCTTGGCAGCGTGTTGACCGACGCGCGATGCAGCACGTTTTGAAAGCCTGCATTGCCGGCCCACACATCTTTCTGCAGCGCCGCCCCCGCGCGGGGCGGACACGCCGTTTGTGATACCTGTTGTCTTGGAACTGATAGGGCCTGATAGACTCTCTGTGTTGGCTAGCCAGTACGATGATAAGCCATTTCTTGATGCCAGTTGACACCTCGAGCAGTTTGTGAAGGGCCCAAGAAGTCCCTCCCAATTTCCCCTTTCTGCTGCCTGCTGTCATTTTGGCCGCTGATCGCGGCAGTAGCAGAGCGGATATGAGCCAGGGGAGCGGCGCGGAAGGAGATCGTGCTGTGCATGCACTCGGGCAGGCGCAGCAGCAGAGCGGCAGCGGGCGAGGGAGCAGCGCCGTGGGTTCACCGTCGCCGCGGCGCGGAAAGAGCGACGGCCCGGCGGCAGGGCCTGCCGAGGACGAGCCTGGCGACTTCAGCGACGCGGGTGATGCCGGCGAGCGGAGCAAGAGCTCCAAGCCGCGCAAGCCGCACCTGCAGGCGTGCCTCGTTGATCCACACCGTCGTCAACCTTTTGACGGCTATCGCGGCGCCTTGGCGCGCGGAACGGCCGCGCGCTCATCGCCTGAGCAGCGCGCATCCGGGGGCCGCGCAGGGCCGTTTCTCCGGGCGCCTGGAGACGAAACAGGACGAGAAGCGGCTGGCGGAGGAGTGCAAGCTGCTGGGGCCCATGCTAGGCGGCACAGGCAAGCGAGGCGAGAAGAGTCGGCTCACGCTAGCCAAGATTGTACGCGGCATCGCGTCCGGCGAGGTCCGGCGGTACTGCCAGGCGCGCGAGCGGCGGGTACAGGTGACCCTCAGCCCTCACCACGTGGCGGTCCGGCTGCCTGTGGACCGCTCACGGCGCCGCGCGCCCCTTCCTTTTTCGATGGCTGCATTAGGACGGTGTCGGTGCGTGAACGCTGAGCGGGTGACCGTGCCGCGTGCGCAGGAGCTCACGGCGCAGCTTGAGCAGCTGAAAGCGCGCGAAGCTGCGCGCGTCGGCGGCGAGCTGGGCGGGGCGGAGCTCGGGGGGGCGCTGATGAAAGAAGAGCGGGCGCCGCTGGCCGGCTTCGGGGCGGCCGTGCCGCCGCTGGCAGGCGGCATTCTGCCGGCCGCCGTCGTGGCCAGCCAGGCGTCCCAGCCGGTGGGCTCCTCGAGCAACCTCGCCAGAATCTCAGCCGGTGTCGTGTTTGCTGCGGCTCGTAGAGCCGGCCAAGCGCCTAAGCACCTGGCACCCGCAGGAGTTCGTGCTGCCAGCATCGAGTTCGGCGCAGCAGCTGGACATCCCGCTCTCCACGGGCGGCGAGGCGGCCGGGAGCGGCGGTGCCGGCGGGGCGGTCGTCTCGATGGGCCTGACGGACCACCAGGCCGCGCAGTCGCCGCCGGACGTGCAGGCGCTGGCAAACGGAGCCGTGCAGCTCAAGGCGCAGGCGCAGAACTTCCAGGCGCGCGCCTTCACCTGCCTGCTGCCGCAACTGCACTGCCCGGCAGCAGTGTGCTGACACAGCGACGGCGCCGACCCGCGCCCGCAGGCGCACGCGCACCAGCTGGCGGAGCAGAGCAAGCAGGCGCCCAGCCAGCCGGAGGCGGTGCAGGTCGCGGTGCAGGCGCAGAGCTTCCAGGCCAAGGCGCAGTCGCTGGAGAAGGCGGCCGAGGCGCAGAAGCTGCAGGCGGAGGCGGTGGTGCACGCACAGGCGCAGGCGCACGCTCAGGCCCAGGCGCACCAGCTGGTCGCGCAGGCCAACGACCACGCCCAAGCCTACGCGCAGGCGGCGGCCAAGGCGGACCACCTGAAGAAGGTCTCCTCCATGGGTGCGGCCTCTCTTCTCTTGCTGGCACGCATCGCTCACCAATCCAGGGACCTCCCCCACCGGAGCAGCACCGGGGCCGGTCGAGGGAGCCACAGGGGCGGCCTGCTGGCCCGCCCGCCTGTGGCGCACGCATCAGTGGGGGGAAGGGCCGCCGATGCGTCACATGCCATGCTCAGCTCTGCTCCCCCGCAGACGAGCACGCTGCCCTGCATGCGCCGGAGCCTGAGAGGGAGGGGGTGCCCACTCGCAGGCGCGCCCGAGATATTTTCCGCGAACGAGGTCGTGGCCGCCCAGGCGCAGCACCTCGAGCACGAGGCGCACTCGCACGCGCAGGCGCAGACGGAGCTGACCGTGCAGGCGCAGTCGCTCGCGGCACGCGCCCAGGCGCACGCGCACGCGCAGGTGCAGCTCTGTCTGCTTGCCGAGCCCACAGGCGACCGATGGGAAGGAGGAGTCGCTGTGGGACTGCGGTGGGAAGACGAGAACAAGGACGGCTCGCGCGCATGCCGCTGTCGGCTGCTGAAGGCGGCAGGGCGCCCTCGTGTGCAGGCCCAGGCGCAGGCGCAGGCGCAGCAGGCGGCCGTGGAGGCGCACCAGCTGGACGCGGCCGCGCAGCAGCTGCAGGCCGAGGCGCAGGCGGTCGTGGCGCCGCTGCCGGCCGTGCCGCTGCCGCTGCCCGCCGAGCAGGACAAGGCCCGTCGCTGCTGCACTGCCCTCTCTACAAGACAGCAGCAGCAGCGCCGCAGCAGACTCGACCAAGCCAGCGACCTGCTGACCCCACCATTCGCCTCGCATGAGCAGCTTGTGTCTGCCGTGTGCCGGGGCCGGGCAGTGGCAGGGGCCAGGGAGCCTGACGCAGGTGGTGCCGCTCGCGTGCAGCTGCCTCTGGACGCGCTGCTGGGCGGGCTGCACCGGGACGGCAGCGACAGCCACGGCGGGCACGCGCTGCCGCACGGCAGCTACCCGATGGGCCTGGAGCTGGCGCCGCCGGAGGCCGGCCGCGGCGGCGTGAGCCTGGCGCTGGACGCCGGCGGGCAGGACGGCAAGCTGGGGCCCATCGTCAGCCTGCAGGGCTCGCTGCCGCTGGGCTCGGCTGAAATGCACTCCTGACGCCCGCGGGCGCCGCCCGCCCCCCCAGCGCTGTGTGGCCGACGGCACCTTACAGCGGCCGCAGCGCAGCAGCACGCGCCTGCGGCTCCCACTAGTCTCGCAGGCAGCCGCTGCAGCGCGCCCGCGGGTGTCCCATCATAGCAGGGGCGGCACGAGGCATATATGTGGATTGCCTCCGCGCCGCCTGGGTTTTTTCGCTCGGAAGCCACCCCCGGCCCCCTCTCGGGAGGGGGCCTGCTGTCACCGCTTGCCCGTGCGCGCGCGCTTCTTCAGGGCGCTGGTGTGCGCCTGCGGCAGCGGAGCAGCGTTGTGTGTGACGCAGCTGGGGGCGGGCCTTTGCCCCCCCCCCCCCCCCCTTTTACGAATAGGTCTGGTTTCTGTATGCCGCACCACAGTGTAGCCGTTCGTGCCGCAGCGCCGCATCGGCGACAAACTGAACAGGGACGAGGGAGGGGCGCCGCCCGCAGAGCGCGGGCGCCGCACAGAACCAACGACTAGACGCCAGACCGGTTTTTCCCCGTGCTTGCCAGGGCCGGGCTGCCGCAGCAGCGGGCTTGCGCACCTTGAGTATGGTCGCGAACGAGTCCGTGAAGCGCGCCTGGTCCTTTGCCGTGACCTGCGCCGAGTTGCCGCGGCAGAGTGTGAGACGAGTTGCAGACAGACGCGCAGGGCCTCTGGCGGCTGAGCGGCTGATGCAGCAGGCGCACCGTGGTGCTGTGCTTCCGCTTGTGGTCGCACACCCGCACGAGGCACTTGTACTCGCCCTGCAGCCCACAGGACGGTTCAAACTCGGCCCGAGTTGGGCGAGACTGAGGTTGGGATCTGGATGTGATCTGGCTCGTTCAACCCACCTCCTTCTTCTCCCTGCCGTGCTGAAGGTCGCCTGCATCACAAACAGGGCGCGCATCAGGCTTCTCTCCCCGCATTGAGACTCGTGTGTGTGTGTGTGTGTGTGCTTCTCTTGTTTACGGCATGCAAGGTCGGTATCGAAGCGTCTGGCGACGCACTGCGCTTGAAGGTGAGTGTGACGGTGCCAGTCTGCTTGCGTGCCTCCAGCGCCGCCACCAAGCCGTTCAGAAAGGCGTCGTTGTCGCTGAACACCATCACCGCAGGACCCACGCGTGCCAGCAGCGGCTGGCCGCGATCTACACGTCCAGGGCGGCTCCTGCCGCCCTTGTAAAGCTGCACAGGTGCAGAACTGTGCACGGGAGTAGCAAGGAGCAAGTAGCAGCCAAGCCAGGCTGTGAGAACTTGAAAGCTCGGCGCGCTGATCCGCACCATCGCACCATCCACTCCCACACCCACTCCAATAAGGCGCCATGCCGCGCGGCCATCTGGTCATCCGCGTGAAGGAGGCGGTGGGCAAGAACAAGGCTGAGGCCATCGTGTGGGACGCCAATTTCATCGAGGGCTTCGTGCGCACCGAGCTGCGCACCCATGACGGCAGGAAGACGACGGTACGGCCTCCACCTCGGCGATCGGACCAGCCCGGAGACGCAAGGCGCCGGCTCCAGCCTCCGGGCCCGGCCACGGCTAACGCGCCTGGGATGGCTCCGCTGCAGGTGCAGACGCAGCCGAAGCGGGTGCTGGCCAATCAGCTGAGCTGGGATGAGGAGCTGCGCCTGTGCGCCCCTGCCGCCGATTACACGCCCTCGGCAGCCGGACATCCCTCAGCTCGAACAGGCCCAACGCTTGGGGCGCTCACCCGGGCCGCTCGCGCCGCGCAGGGAGGTGAACGACAGCTCCAAGGAGCTGCGCCTGATGCTGTGCCGGGAAAAGAAGACGGGCACGCGCGTCGCGACGTCGGTGATTGCTGCATGCGGTGCGTGACCGCGTCATCGGCGACCCCGCAGCCGGAGCCCAGCCACGCAAACCACGAAACCTCGCTCAATGGGAGCGCTCGGCGGCCGCAGGTATCTTCATAAAGGACATCCTGGAGGCGGTGCCCATTGACAAGTACTTCGAGCTGTTCAAGCCGGGCGCGGCTGGAGAGGGCGGCTTCATCCGCGTCTCCATCACGTACGAGGACCATCAGCGCAAGAAGCCCCAGGCCAACGGCGGTGAGGCCCTGCCAGTCACTGCGCAGTCCGCCGAGTTTGCACCATCCCGGGCCCTCCCGAGCGAGTTAGCGCCTGCGCCCGCAGTGCCGTCGCCCGGCTCGGTCGAGACCCGCCCCCGCGAGTTCCAGACGCAGGTCTCGCTGGACCCCGAGCAGGCGGCCGAGTTCAGGAGTGAGCCGCCCGTCGCCGGGCACTGCTCACAGTCAGCCCCACTGGCTGCAGCTCAGGCTAGCCAGACGGCTCAGCCTGCGCCCGCTGCTGCCGGCTGCAGGCCGCCAGAACTCGGCCCGACCGAGCACCGCCGCGCCGACGCCAGGCAGCGACGAGGGCCCCGCCGCCCACCGGCCGCGCAGGAAGTGCGGCTCCCCCCAGCTGCCAGTGCCCATTACCGCTGCCTGAGCCCATGCAGAGCAGCAGCCTCTCAGAACTGTCGCTTGCCACATGCCTCTGGCCACCGCAGCACGTGCTCCCCCCTCCTTCCCACACATGCAGCATCACAGCGTTGTCTGGAACTGCCCGCAGCGGCCCGCTGGGCGTCCTCAAGCTGGCGGTCGCGGCGGCCGCGCTCGGCGCCGCCTTGGTCCTCGTCAAGAAGCGCGACTGAGCCGCCGCCCGGCCGGGCCGCGCCGGCGAGCAGTGAGGCGCGCCGGAGGAACGGCAGCGCCAGGGGACGTGACCGGGGCACTACGGCCGCGGCCGCGGCGACAGCATCGCGAGGCGAGAGGGGGCGCTGCTCGAGAGCCAGACGGCGCAGGAGCAGCGTGTCATGCAGGAGATGTGGGCCGTCATTCTGATGAGTGTGTGGCGCTTGCGGCAGCGGGCGTTCGACGTGTGTCCGCGCCGCTTTCCGGGGCGGCGTTTCAAACCAGCTGGCCGCGACGCACTGTAAACGCGATACAGATACGGCCGTGCTAGTGAGCACGTTCACTCTGCACTCACCAGCAGCCACAAGGACGAGCAGCGACTGGACGCCGGCGGCAGGGCGGGTCTCAGGCGGCCGCCCGCTTGCGGCTGCGCCGCATGTTGCGCCGCTGCGCCTTGGTCAGGCCGTCCGTCGCCGGGGCGGGCGCCTGCTGCTGCGGCTTGCCCTTGCCCTTCCCCTGCGGCTTCTCCACGCGCCCCTTGAGCTGCGGCCGCGTGAACGTGGCCAGCCGCCGCTCGGCCGCGCTCTGCTGCGGCGGCTGCGGCTCGACGCCGGCGGCCGGCGCCTCCGCGCCCTCGCTGCCGCGCTTCTGTGGCTTCTGGCCGGCCTTCTTCTTGCTGGCCCGCTCCTGCAGGCGGGCCGCCCCCGCTCGGTGCCACCACCGCCGGGAGCGACCGCTGCAGCCGAGCTGCCGGCAGCACTCGTGCAGATCCGCGGGTCCGGCTGCCACAGGCGGCCAGCGCGCCAGGGCCGCCTGCTGCTCTGTGGGGAAGGGGGGAGGGCCTTGGCACCTGCCGCTCCTGCCGCACGGCCTGCAGGCGGTGCCGGGTCTGAAAGTGCGCCTTCCTCGGGTTGCCGCCGTCCTCGCGGTAAGGCGCCAGCTTCTTGAGGCCGACCACCTGGTTGAGCTCCTTGTCGCTCAGGCCCAGGATGTCGGCCGTGCTCAGCCCGTAATCGACCGCCTCCACCTGCGGGCGGCCACGCCCACCGCCGCTCGACGCACGCGGCAGCTGCGCAGCATCTGCAGTTTCCGTTGCATGGCTGCACGCTTGGGCGGCTGCGTGTCCGCCAGCCAGCAAGCACGATGGCGCGCGGCGGAGGTGTGTCCAGTCTGACATGCACGCAGGCTCGCTGCCTCACCCCCAGAGGAAGCTTGCCTGGCGGTACTTGAAGCGCGTCGGCTGGCCGGCGACCACGTCCTCGTAGTCCAGCCGGTGGCACTCCTCCAGCAGCCGCTGCACCTCAGCCGCGCTGCGCTCGACCCCACCGCCGCCGCCGCCGTCGGCGTCGCTGGGTGCTAGCCGCCGCCGCGCGGCCCGGAAGCCCGACTCGGGCTGCTGCGCGGCGCCCTCGCCGTCGCTGCCGCTGGCGCCTCCGTCGCTGCTCCATTCGGGCGGCTTGTCGTTGGCCGCCTGCGGAGCCAGACAGCTCGCTCGAGCTCCCCCTGACTGGAGCAGCTGGCCTCTGCAGCACTGCGCTCTGGCGACTGCTTCGTGCCCTGCAGCTGGCCAGCCTCCTCGGCAGTGTGCGATTTTCACCGCTGATTGGCGAGCCTTGCCGGCCCCCCCGCCATCCCAGCCGGGCTCTGCTGCCACCGCGACTCTGTGTCTGGGCCTCTGCGGTGGCGGCGGCATGTGCAGGCAGCGTTGCTCGTAGCTCCACCGGCTATATGCCGCCCACATCGGCCCGAAACGAGCAGGCTGGCAGGGAAGCTGCGCGGCTCGCCTGGTAGTAGAACTCGTCAAAGGCCGACGCCATGAGCTTGTCGTATTCGGCCTCATCAAAGTCGCCGGACGTGAGCAGCCGGGCCAGGCGCGCCTCGCTGACGCCCGCACCCGACTGCCGCTGGATCTCGCGCAGCCTGCCGGCGCCGCGCCGCGCCCGAGTTGGCCACGCAGCACACAGGGGGGAGGGGGGGGAGGCCACATGCTTGAGGTGCGGCAGTTCAGGGCAGCTGTGGCTGCGGGCAGAGGGCAATCTGCTCGCTGGGAGGGAGCGGCCGCTGCCTTGCTGTGCGCTGGAAGCATGAGAGGCAGGCAGCCTCGACTGCGTGTCCCGCTTGCCAGGGGCAAGCGCAGCCCGACGACGGAACTGACAGGCAAGACACAGGAGCCGTGCCAGCCTGAGCCGGTGAGAGCCTGTAGGAAGGCGGCTCAGCCGGCCGGGTGGGGGCAGGGCCATGGCATGGGCAGGGCCGCGCACCGCTCGTCGATCTGCTGCCGCTTGAGGTTCTTCAGCCTCGCGACCTCCGCGTCGCGCCGCGCGCGCTCCTCCTCCTGCCTCGCCTTCTTGCGCGCGCGCGCCTCGGCCCGCTTGCCGTCCCGCTGCCGCACGACGCCATCGACCTCTCGCGGGTACGTGCGCACCTTGCCCGCGTCCGGCTCCTGCACAGCATCCATGCGTCGGCCCTCTGCGCTTGGGGCTGTGGCCGCCAGGCTGGCGGCGGCCCGCCGCATGGGGCAACCGCATGGCCCGGCTGGCGCCCGGGCGCGGTTGTGTGGGTGTTGCGGGGCCGATCAGCGGCGAGTTAGCGACCAGGGCGCAGGCACCTCGAAGCGGAAGTTGTGCTGCGCCTCAAAGGCGTCGGCGGCCTGCAGGTGCTCCTCGTCGGCCTCCAGGTCGTCCTCAGGCCGCCAGCCGCCGCCGGCGCCGCCCTCCTCGTCGCCGCTGTCGCCGGGGTCCTGCGGCAGCCACTCGAGGCGTCATGCAGCCCGCCCTGCTGCACGGACGGGCTCTGGAAAACGGGCACGTATGTGTGCCCCCCCCACGGCCAGGGGGGAGCGCCGCGCTTCCGGCAGTCAGGAGCGGCTTCGGCTCTCGAGGCGGAAGAAGGAATCAAGACAGAGGGAGAGGTGACTGAGATTGTAGGGGGACAGAGCGAATGAGGCGGTGGGAGTGAAGGGAAGGGAGAGGTGAGCGGACCGGGCGCGAGATGAAGCGCTTGAGGAAGAGGTCGTCCTTGCTGAGCTCCTCGTCTCGGCCAAAGTAGCGGTCGAGCAGCTGCGCCACGTCCGCCTGCTGCGCGCGCCTGCCGGGCGCCTCGCCGTCCCCCGCCTCCCGTCCGGGCCGCGGAACGAACAGGTCGCCGTCCTCAGGCTCCGCCGCGGCCTCCGCCGCCTGCCGAAGGCACAGGCGGTGTCAGCTGCAGCTGGCTCCCGAGCAGTCCAGCGTCTGGAGCAAGCGGCCATCGAACAGGCAAGGCTTTGGGAGCAGGAGGCCACCTGCAGGAAGCTGCGGCGGGAATCTTCCAGGTCTCGCGCGTACGGCTTGCCCTTGGGCGCATCCTCCTCGTCGCTCTCCTCCGCTGCCTGCAGACGCCTCGCAGCCCGCCTCAGCACACCCGGCCACCGGCTTGCAAGAACGCCGGTCTGTGGCTGTGCAGGCCGTGCCTCCGTCGGCCGCAGGTCCTTCAGCAGCAGCGGCTTGTCCCGTTTCCGCTTCTTCTGCTTTGGCGCCTCTTCTTCTTCCTCTTCCTCCTCCTCCTCCTCATCGTCATTGTCGCTGCTGTCGCTGGCGACCGGAGAGACGTTGCGGCCGCGCGCCTTGGCCAACGCCTTCAGGAAGGCCGGGTCCCGCAGCTCCTCCTCTAGGTCGACATCCTGCGGCATGTGTCCGGCGTTCAGAGGCAGCAGCTCGTGGCACCAGGATTTCTGATCAGGCTTGGCGGATGGATTTCACCTCCTCAGACTCGTCAGAACTGCTGGACTCGTCGTCGTCCTCGCCCTCGGCCGCCTCCTGCACCTGGCGGCAGGGTGCGCATGGCGAGTCAGCCTTCGTTTGCAGAACCTTTGACACACGGACAGAGCGTGACGCCATTGTGTCGGGGATCTGTATGCCGCACCCGCACGCCCTCGGCCGCAAGCTTCTCCTGAAGCCGATGCAGCTCCTCGCGACGCTTGTTGTGCTGCAGTCGCGAGCAGTCGGCGTCAGCACGGCACACAGATGCTGCGATGAAGCATTGAGACAGTGCCTAGACGCGTATTCCAGGCGTAGCGCACGGCATTTCGCAGGACATCACCTCGAGCCGCGCCGCAAACTCGGCGTTCACGCTCAAGTGCACGTCTTCGCCGCCGTCGGCGTCTGTGTCGCCAAACAGGCTCTGCTTCTTCCCCATTCTGCCTGTTTGTGCTCTGAAATGTTTGCTCTGCGGCTCTGCCGGGCTTCACGGTGAGCGCCGTTAGTGCAATGCACTCCTCCTGGTACGGTATCCGCCTTTACATGGCGGGTGGCTTGTTTTATACTGTCGCCGTTTGATTCCTCTCAGAGGCAAAGCAGTATTGCCCTGCGGTCGGCAGGGGGCCAAAGGGCGGCGGCGCGCATGCAGGGGACACGCGCGCTCAAAGGGCCGCTCAGACCTCCTTGAGGTCGCGCAGCGAGGAGTAGGGGATGCGGATGGCCGGGCCCATCGTCGTGCAGACGGTGGCGGTCTTCCAGTAGACGCCCTTGGCGCCGCTCGGCCGGTTGGTGTCGATCGATTCCTGCAGCCAGCAGGCCTGCCAGGTCAGCCGATCCTGCCGGGCATGTGCGCCCCCAGCCCCTCTGGCTCAGCATTTCATGTGCTGCTGCAAGGCATGGAGCCTGTGCGCTGAGAGACGCCCCAGATAAGGCGGAGGGGCGCGCCTGCAGCGCCTTGAGGTTGGCGAGCAGGTCGCGGGCGGAGAAGTTCGAGTTGCCCATGCCGACGTGCACGTTGCCCTGCTTGTCCGCGCGGTACTCGACCTTGCCGCCCTTGAAGTCCTTGACCGCCTGCCAAAGACCCGCCCGGAGGCCTCAGCCACCCCGCCAAGCAGCTCCACTTGGAGGGCAGGCGCCGCCTGGCTGCCCCGATTGTGACAGTTGGGCATCAGGCACATAGTCTGGCTGTCTGCTGTGGGCTGCCGGTGGGAGGTGAGGCGGACCGCTGCGATGTCGGGCGTCACGGTGCCGGCCTTCGGGTTGGGCATGAGGCCGCGGGGGCCAAGCTGGCGGCCGAGGCGCGCGACCTTGGGCATCATGTCGGGCGTGGCGACCAGCTTGTCAAAGTCCATCATGCCGCCCGCAATCTCGGCGATCAGGTCGTCCTCGCCCACGAAATCGGCGCCCGCCTCCTTGGCCTCGTCCGCCTTCTCCGGCTTGCACAGCACCGCCACCTTGAGCTCCTTGCCGGTGCCCTGCAGCGTGCGGGCGAGCCTCAGAGGCGCCGAGCTGCTGCAGCAGCGCGCTTGCTTTCACTGTGCAGAGGTGCGAGCCTTGGGCAGGCTGCAGGTCGCTCGCAGCTGCTGGTCCGTGTACTTGGGGTCGATGTTCAGGCGAGCATGGAACTCCACGGTCTCTGTGAACTTGGCGCTGGCCACGCTCAGCGCCGTCTCGAGCGCCTCTAGCGGCTCCAGCGTCTCTGTCCGCGACGGCACCTTGCCTGCGGCAGCCTGCGAGTGCCCGGCGAAATTTTGGAGCGAATCACAGCCCCCGAAAGCGCAGCCTGCACCAGGCCTGGCCCTTGAAGCCGCGCATGTGCAAACTGCAGTGCCAACCCACCTTGAAGCGCCGCGACCGCTTCTTCTCCCGCTTCTGTACGGGCGCAGCGCCCTCCTCTGTCGGCTTCTCGACCGGCGTGTCGGCCGCTGCAGCGACAGCAAACCACTCCTCAGGCGTCTGTTGTGGCAGATGCGACGCCACCCATGCCTGTGTCTGCGACGCTGCTGGGACTGAAGTGGTGCCGCACTCGTCGTCGCCTCGAGCTCCTCAATATCGACCGCGAAGTCGACGGCGGCTGCCCGCACGCGCAGGCCGCCGGCCCGCCGGGGGACGGCCGCCTGCTGCGCCGCAAGCCGACATTGCGGCCGCGCCGCTGGCAAGCAGCCCCCGCTGACCGGGAGCGAGAACATCGTCGCGCAACACTGCTCCTTCTCACGTGGCTGCCGCGCCCGCCGCGTTCCTGGCTTGGATGTGAGTTTTTGTGCCAGGTTGTCCCGTGCACTCTCTTACGAGCTGGCGGCACTCTCTTACCACCATTCTCATGGTTTTGTATCATTCTTAATGCTGAGATATGTGCCTCATACAGCGACAGTGCCACTCGTGCGCAGCAGCGACTCAGCCGCAGCGGAAGTAAGACACGTAGGGCGCCGTGAACTGGAACTCGGCGACGACCTGGTTGCCGGCGAACCAGCGGCCGTGCAGCGCCTTTTGCGCGGCCGTCGCGCCCTCCACCGACTCGAACTTGAGGTACACAAAGCCCTGCCGGCAGCCGCCCGCCCATCGCATCAGCCAGCCGTCCAGTTCACGAGGGCAAGTGTCGCTGGCGTGGGAAGGGGCGGGGAGGCACCTTGCTGTTGCGGTCGACGTGGACGTGCGTGACGGCGCCGTGCTTGCTGCACTCCTCGCGCACATCGTCCGCAATCTCCTTGTCCCAGTCGGGCTCCGTCTCCCTGCAGGGCGCCCCGAAGCCTCAACCTGCTGCCCCGTGCGACCCATCAGCTGCGGGGGACTGGATTGCCACGGCAGGGAGCAGGCGCGGTCTGCGCAGCACTCTCGAAACAGCCGCAGCTGCTTCAGACTGCCGGAGCAGGGTGCTCAGCAGCCGCACAGTGCAGTGATGCACATCTCGGCATTCGCTCAGCCCAGAGGGCAGGAGCGGCCTTTCGCAGCCGCTTGGACAGAGCCGCAGGCGCACACACCGCTGCCGGGGAAGGAAGCAAAAGGGGAAGCGCACTGCGCCGGGTCGAACATGTTCTTCAGCAGCAGGCACTGCGTCGGCCGCGGCGAGGCCGGCCCCAGCACGCCCTGCTCCAGCGCGAGCGCCTGCGCGGCCGACGACATGACCGGCCCCGCGGGCACCGGCGGCGGCGGTGGCAGGCCCTGCGGCGGCACCATGCCGCCCCCCGCGGCGCCTGCCAGCCGGCTCATGAGCGCGGCGCGCGTGCTGATGCTCAGCCGCATGCCGTCGCCGCCTACAGTCACCCGGCCTGCCGCCTCAGGCTCCACTCAGACAGCCAAATGCCATGATCATCAGATCGGTCCTGTTCCTGTGTCTGCCTGCAAACCGGGCCGGCCCCTCTGCACGCCAGGCAGCCGCCGGAGCGGCGCGGCCGCGGCCGGGAGGGCGCGCCTTCCTCCGCCAGGTCCGCCTGCGGCTGCGCGGCCTGCGGCGCCGCCGCCGCCTCTCCGGGCGCGAGCGGCGCGACCCGCAGCGAGATCTGCTGCCCGGCGATGTCCATGCGGTCGAGCTGCGAGACCGCCTTGTTGGCGTCCGCGGCCGACGCGTACCTGCGCGGACGGCAGGGGCGGTGAGTCAGTTGCCCGCAGGGATGAGTCAGCTGCCTGCGCAGATGAGTTAGCCTCCGGTCTGCAGCCTGAGCGCTGCCGTCCCTCCGCGCACGTGCCACCAGCAGCAGCTCTCAAGGCATGTGCAGGCCCGCGCCTCCGCCGCGACGGCTGCAACGCTGTGCATGCGAGGAGGCAAAGCAGCAGGGGCTGGCCACGGCTGCGGGGCAGGGAGCGGGGAGGGGGCGCACTGCACGGTGCCGGTGCTCTGCGGCCCGCGCGGGCCGGCCTCTCGCGACACTGACACCGCCTCGACCGGGCCGAACGGCTCAAAGATCTGCCGCAGGTCACTCTCCTGCGTGCGGAAGCGCCCCCCAATGGGGTCAGCCGCAGCAGCCGGGGCGCCTCTGGCCCCCGATGCGAGGGAGGGGTGCTTCTTGTCGTCAGGAAACTGTAAACAGCGAAGAGTGGAGCTGGGAACGACAAAAGCCTGACACCCTTGGGGAAAACGGCACGTTCTGTCGGCAGAGCGACGCAGGCGCGTCCCCCTGAACCGGGAAGGAAGCTGGGAAAGCTGTCCAGCCGAAACGCCTTGCCTTCGGTTCTACCCTCCTCAGCACACGCATCTCCACTGCCGCTGCAGGGCACCCGCGTCGGGGCCCTGCCCACAGCCCCGCGCTGCCTGGGAAGGCTGGGATGGGGCGCCGCACCGCGATGTTCGGGTGCAGGTTGGACACGATCAGCCTGCAGGGGCCGCCGCCGCCCGGCGGGCCCAGCGCCGCCGCCGAGGCCGCCTGCGCCTGCGCCGCCTCCCAGGCCAGGTTCTTCTCCGCCTGCAGGGGCGGCTGCGGACCTCAACGCGCCGACCACGGGAGTTGCATTGGCCCGCCGTGCGGCAGTTACGGCGGGGCGCGGGCGGCGCGCCTCGGAGCTCTTCACCATGACCGCCTGCCCCATGAGCAGCTGCCCGGTCAGGCCCATCGCCTTGACGATGTCCTCCTGCAGCAGATGCAGCACCAGCCGGGGGCCTCAGCACTCGAGCGCTGCCTTGCCCAGCCCGCTGCGGTCTGCGGAACAATCGAGATTGCTGGGCTGCTGCAGACTGCTGCAGACTGCGGGACGAGCATAGGATTCAAGAGGCAGCCTGCAGGGGCCGGCGTTTGCCACCTTCCCGGCGTCGCCAAGGGCCGCCAGGGCTGCAGCCGCCCTGTCTGGACTGAGCGGGGAAACGGGGAGGGGGGGCAGCACCCGGTTGGCGAACTCGATGTAGGCAAAGCCCTTGGAGCGGCGCGTGGAGCGGTCGGTGATGATGCGGACGTCGGCGATCTTGCCGGCCGCGGAGAAGAACTGGAACAGCTCCTTCTCGCCGGCCTTCAGCGGCAGGTTGTAGGCGAATATGGTGCGGATGTCGCGGTCGAGCGCGGCCAGCTCCCGCTCTCGCTCGCGCTGCTCTCGCACCTCGGGCGGCGTCGGCTCCCGCCTGCGATGGGATGCGGAAGAAACAGGCGTCAGGCCGCCTGTTTCGGCTCGAGAGGGCCGCTCGAGTCGCAGCGG
This sequence comes from Trebouxiophyceae sp. KSI-1, assembly GCA_003568905.1. Taxonomy (NCBI): domain Eukaryota; kingdom Viridiplantae; phylum Chlorophyta; class Trebouxiophyceae; species Trebouxiophyceae sp. KSI-1. Next base: position 9,761 of record BHFV01000007.1, on the reverse strand, counting down.
CGGCTGGCAGAGCGGCCAGGGGCGAGGCCGTCAGCTGGCGGGTGGGCCAGGGGGGGAGGCTGTGAGGGATGGGGGTGATGCCTGGACAGCTTGATCGCATCGCGGTGCCCGTCCCGGCTGGAGCGCCGGCGGTCCCTGTCGCGGGAGCGCGAGCGCCGCCGCCGGTCCCGGTCGCGCTCCCTGTCTCGCGAGCGCGAACGCCGCCGGCTGCTGCTGCGCCTGCGGTCGTCATCCCGCCGCCGCTCCTTGCGGTCGCGGCTGCGGCTGCGCTCCCGGCTCTTGCCCGAACGTGAGTCCCTGCGGCTGCCAGACTCCTTGCCGCCGGACTCCTTGCCGGCCGACTCTGGCTCCTTTTCCTTCTCCTTCTCCTTGGCCGTCGCCTTCTCGACCTGCTGTTCCAGGTAGGCGTACCTGCGCGCCGTGTGGCCGCGGACGCGCGTGAGTGGCGGCCATGCTGCGGCAAGCCTCCCGGCGCCAGGTGGCAGGGCGCCCTGTGTGGTGGGAGGAGCGCGAGAGGGGCGCCGGACCCAGAGGCCGGCTGGGCATTGGCTGGGCATTGGGCCTACAGCCACAGCGCGCCGCGCGCGAGTGAACACGAGGTAGATAGTGGCAGCCTGGGAACACGGCATGTGTTGCACTGGACAGAAGTCTCGCGCAGGCAGGTGATCGCGGCCGGATCTTGCTTGGATGCAATCCACTTGTCGCGCGCAACAGCCTCCGGGTGCAAGTGCGAACGATGCAGACAGAGCGTACTCGTCAAAGGCGGCCATCACCGTCTCCCCCTCGCTGCCTGGCGGCCCGAGCTGCGGCGCGAGGAGGGCGGCCGATTCTACGGGATCCACAGGCTCGACCCGCGCTGCGGTTGTAAAGCTTGGTGCAGCGGGCTGGAAACCGCAGGATCCGGAAGCAGCACAGCCGCGCTGGGTTGAAGGAAGGTGAGGCCTTTTGTCCTCACTGCAGCCAGCCTGGCAAGAGGGCCAGGCCGCCGGCCGGCAGCGGCGAGGCCTTTCTCGGACGTGCACGGATAGAGTGCCGGCGGCGAGCAGCGATGGTGCGTCCGCATCCCGCACCCGTCCACAGGCTCTCACCGCCGCCGGCTCGCGGCCGGGGATCAAGCGTGCTTGGGGGAGGCTGGTCTGCGCAGGGCAGCGAGGGCGGCCGAGGCGGCAATGGGCTGAGCCTGCATGCCCCGATTGCAGGTGCTCTCTAGCGACATCGATCTGCTGCACCCGCCGGCGGACCTGGAGAAGCAGAAGCACAAGCTCAAGCGGCTTGTGCAGTCGCCCAACTCGTTCTTCATGGACGTCAAGTGCGCCGGTTGCTTCCAGATGTGAGCCTTCCGGCCCGTCCGCGGCGACTCACCGCTCGCCGGGCGTCGATCGCCTGCCCCTTGACCTGTGCCCGTGCCTGCCGCCGATGCTGACGCCAGGGTCGCTTGCTGCGCAGCACGACCGTCTTCAGCCACTCGCAGACCGTGGTCGTCTGCAGTAGCTGCTCCGCCGTGCTCTGCACGCCGACGGGCGGCCGCGCCCGCCTCACGGAAGGTGCGCCACGGCCGCGCCCTGCTGATAAAGCGCCCCGATCCCGCGCGTGGCGTAGCTGGCGGCGCGGGGCCTTACGCCGCCGCAATGCGCCGCAGGGTGCTCCTTCCGGCGGAAGGGCGACTGAGCAGTGGCGCTTTCTGGATGTATGCTACCCGGCCTGGCTGGGAGGCCAACTGAGATGCGTGAGCAGGGGTGGGCTGCCTCAGGCGACAGCTTGCGGTAGGCGGCCAAACAGCGCTCCTCGGCACGCTGGTTGCCCTCAGCCTGGGCTTGTAACAATCGCTTAACAGCGCCTCGTACCCGCGGCTGCTGCCCGCGCACACACAGCACAGCGGCGTGCAGAACTACAGAGTTTCAGCACAGAGAGCAGCGTCTGTGCGACTCAGTTTCCAGCGCAATGCACGACGCCCCGCCTGCAGCCTCTCCCCCCATTGTACACGCGTCTCGAAGGCCCAGCGGCCAGCAGAGCAACCCCCTCTCTAGGCGGCGGTGCCGCGCTTCTTGGCGCTGGGCGGCGCGGCGGAGCCGCTCGAGGCCTTGCGCTTGCGCGAGCCGCCCGGCGCTGCGCCGCTGGACTCGGCGGCGGCGGCCGCCTTGCCCGAGCCGGCCTTGCGCCCAGAGCCGCCGGCGCCGCCGCTGCCGCCCGCCTTCTTGCGCTCCTCCTTCTCGGCCGCCTCCACCTCCTCGTTCTCCTTCTCGACCAGCCGGATGAGCGTGTCGCATCGCCGCGACAGCTCCTGCATGTGGATGCAGCCAGCCGTGAGTCGTCATCCCAGCAGCTCAACGAGGACGGGCTCGCGGCCGCTGCCGGCCCCCAGAGTTGTCTGGCAGCGAGCAGGCGCAGGTCTGCCACCAGTTGGTGAGGAATCGGGTGAGGGGAAGGTTGCCTGCGGCGTGCGCGACTTGAAGAACCAGTCGAAGCGGAAGCGCCAGGAGCCCCGGATGGCCGCCTTGAGCTCGTCCCAGCAGCCGTAGCCGAGCTTGTGCACCATGCACAGGATGAAGCGGTCCTCCTCCTCTGCAGGCGGGGTTGTGCTCAGCGGCGAGCTGCGGCACAACGACGAGTCGCTCGCGCAGCAGTGGCCAGGGAGGCACCCGTGTACGCCTTGCCCTTGTTCTGGCCGTACTGCAGCCGCAGCTCCTGCCACGGGTTGCGGTAGCGCTCGAGCTTGGCGGCGAGCGCGGCCATGATGTCCGCCTGGCGCTGGATGCGCTGCTCGCCGCGCTCGATGTTCTTGATGATGCGCTCCGCGTCGTTCAGCTCGCCGTACCGCTTCCAGAACTTGGCGCTGTACTTTTTGACCTCAGCCTCCGTCTTGCCCTCCACCTCGCGCGCAATCTCCGGGATGGCGGTCCGCCCGTACTGCCACGGGCGCAGAAACCCGCGCGTCAGTCCTGCTTTCTGCGGCGTCCGGACGCGTGGGCGGCGGCCGCGGCCGCGGGTGTCGCACCTTCTCGCAGGCGCGGACAAAGGCGTTGAAGTCGCGGCGCGTCCAGTCCTTGAAGCCCTCCTCCAGCAGCGCCGCCTTCTCCTTCTCCTCCGCCTCGCTCAGCGGCTGCGGGTCGTCCGGGCTCGGCGCGCACTCGGCCTCCACCACATCCTCCGACGCGCCCTGCAGACGTTGCGGGCGAGCATTTGGCACATGTCGCGCAATCACGCCCCGCCGCGTTCGCAAGCTGGTGGACGGGCGCGGCGCGCCGAACGCCGGGTTTTGTACTGCGCGGCAGCGGCGGCGCGCCTGCTTCTCGGCGGCGTCGCGCTTGCGCTGCAGCTCGTGCTGGTGCATCTCGTACGCGTGCTGCTTCTCGAACAGCTCCGTGATGCGCGCCGTGTTGTAGAACTGGAAGTCCTGCAGCTGCGGCATCTTCGGGCCGCGCGGCGCGGCCGGTCCGCGCGAGCCACCCGCCTTGAGCGCGTTGCGGTAGTACTCGTTCTCCGCGTAGTTGACGTGGCGCTTCCGCTCGCGCTTGGGCGGGTCGACCCAGTTGTGCCCTGCGCGTGAGCCGCCGCCGGGATCCGGGATCGGCCGCCGCTCCGCGGGGCATCGCGGACGCCGCCCGGCAAAAAAAGAGGCGCGCGCACCGATGAGCTGCTTGAAGTCCGTCTGCTCGCCCGGCTCCTCCTCCTCGTCCTTGAACTCGTACGCGATGCCGCCGTCCAGCGTGAACTTCATCGCGTTCTCCGTGAAGTCCTGCATCTTGGCGTTCAGCTCCTCCGTCGAGGCAACGCCCTTGGCGATGATAGCGTCGATGTCCTCGTCCGTGATCGTCGCCGCCTGCGACGCGACAGCGCTCGCACGCGTAAGTAGCGCTCGCGCTGGCAGCGCGCGCGCGGCCGCGGCCGTCTGAACCCTCCGCGGCGCTGGCGGGGAGGGGCGGCCGCACCTCGCTGCTGAACACCTTCTCCGCGCCGTAGCGCACCATCGACAGCAGGTCCTCCTTGTTGACGCCCTTGGTGTTCTCGGTCAGGCGCCCCTGCTGGATGACGAGCGCGTCGAGCCGCAGCTTCTTGTACGCCTTCTCGATCACCTTCTCCTCGATGCTGTTCTCCACGCAGAAGCGGAACACCTGCACCTCCTTCTTCTGCCCGATGCGGTGCGCGCGGTCCATGGCCTGCCACGCGCGCGAGAGCCCTCGCTCTCAGCCAGATGGGGTGTGTTCTCTCTGTGGGTCCGCAGGGTCGTGCGGGCAGACGGGATCGCAGGCTGGAGACGAGTCCTGATTGCAGCCGAGGCAGTGCGCCAAGAGCATGGAGGCCGCCTGACTGCAGTGATGACACCACGCGACGCTGTGAACCGCGCCCGATCGGCACGAGGAATGCGGTCCCAGGGAGGCTGAGCTTGGCACTGCCTCAATCTTTAAGAAAAACAAGCCCGGGTTCCAAGTCTGCGGAGACGCGCCTGCAGGTCCATCTGCGGGTTCCAGTCGCTGTCGTACAGCACCACGATGTCGGCCGTATACAGGTTGATGCCCAGGCCGCCGGCGCGCGTCGACAGCAGGAAGATGAACTTCTCGCTGCCCTCCGCATTGTAGCCGTCGATCTGCGACTCGCGGTCCTCGCCGCTCGTGTTGCCTGCGGGCGGGCAGGCGCGGCGGCTGGGTGGTCCTCTCAGGCGGGGGCAAAGGCGGGAGTGAGACAAAAGCAGGAGCGGCGGTGCGTGTGGCCCGCGTCCGCCGCAGAAGCTCGCCGGTCACAGACCCCTGTTACTGATGTTACTGATGCAGCTCGACATTGGTAACACTCGAGGAGGCAGCGCACCGTCGATGCGGCAGTACTGGTAGCCGCGGTAGAGGCAGTAGTCCTCCAGGATGTCCAGCAGCCGCGTCATCTGGCTGAAGATGAGCACGCGGCTCTTGCGCTCGCGCAGCTTGGGCAGCAGCCGGTCGAGCAGCACCATCTTGCCTGCGGGAACAGGCGGTGGGACTTGACTTGAGAGGCGCATCCGCCCGCGGGCGCGCAGGCGCCCTGGAGAGCCGCAGAGCCAACATGCCGGAGCCTCCAGCCAGACGGGAGCTGTGTGCTACTGCTTCCGAGACGGCAGTCGCCCGGGCACGCCTGCAGTGTCCGTCCTTTCCTCTCCCAGGGGTGGGAAGGGAAGGGAGCCGCACCTGCGTTGTCGATCAGGTGCTCGCCCGTGAAGAAGGGCGGCCCCGGCTCGGCCCCCTGCAGGCGGCGGGCATGCCAGTCACGTCCGGCCCACCAGGGGCAGGCTGCCCGGCCGCACCCTCGGCCTGCCGAGCTCCTGAGCAGGGGCGCCCCCTTGTAGGCTACCCCCCAGGTGACAGTGCCCATCGCAGCAAGCCAGGTCTGCAGTGCAGACTGCAGACTGAAGCTCAGAGGCTGCGAGACTCCTGGCTGCCGGCCCTGTTGTATTGTAAGAGAAGTGCGGACGGCGAGGGCGGGAGCGCTGCTAGTCGTCGGGGGGATGATGCTGCCAGAGCAGCAGCGCGGCCGAGGGGCAGGAAGGGGCGGTGCCTGGAAGAGGTACGGGTGGTTGCAGCACTTGCGCAGCTGCATGACGATGTTGAGCAGGCGCGAGCGGTCGGCGCCGCCGTTGACCGCCTCGATGTCCTTCTGCAGCAGCGCCGCATAGTACCGCTTCTGCATCTCGCTCATCCCGATCTTGAGGATCGTCTCCTTCTTGGGCGGCAGCCCCTTCTCGACGTCGCTCTTCAGCCGCCGCAGCAGGAACGGCCGCAGCACCTGCGGGCGGCCGGCGCTTCAGCGGGCATGGGTGAGGGAGTGATGCTGGGAGGAGGGGCGGCGGCTGCCTGGCGCTGGGAGCAGGAGGCAGGGACAGGATGGATCGCCTCGCATGGATGTGTCCAGGCCAGGCAGTTTTAGCAGGCAGGCACACTCGAGCGGGTGAGAGGACAACACCCCTTCCCAGGCGTCTGGGCACCGGCGAGCAGATGCCCCCAATTCCTGCCGCACTGGCTCGCTTCAAACGCAGGGAAACGTCCGCGCTGCTGCAGGAAAGCGCCAAAAACCACGGAGAAAACACCGCGCCCCTTGGCGCCCTGCCTGCCATCCTGGTAGGGGCGCGCGCCTTGTGCAGCTGCTCGA